>JACJUY010000950.1:32070-83190 GCA_014220935.1 Platorchestia sp. MABIK
AGGTTACCTGCCGCAGTCAAAGTGTTGAAATAAAATTAATTTTGGTATATTTTCTAAAAATTTGTTTAAGTTTGATAAAAATTTATGAGAATTGCATGAAGGCTTCCGTTTTCTAAACACGTTAATGTATAATATCGAGATAAAAGTAGGGTATTGTAAACTTTTGTTTACGTATTTATTATACATGTTCCTATATATTTGTCCTATTGAAAATTGTGGGTTTTAATATATTAACCTTTTTATCCATGTTCCTATTTATTTTTTTCTATTGAATACTAATGGGTTTTGATATATTATTAACGTTTTTATACTATTTAAATATAGTGCAATTTCCATAATTGTTCGAGGTTTAGAAATGGTAAATCTGGCGATTTAATCAACGTATTGTATTATTTTGCTCCCCACTGTATCTGTACTACTTGTGTTAGAGAAAGCGATAAAACTCCAATTTTTGTAACAAAATTTCCTTAAAAATTATAATAGTTACTCTTAGGACTTTTTACAAAAAATCAGTTTGGTAATATATTCAAAAATTCCATGTCATTTCTGTTCAAACGAATTAATTTCGAAAAGAAAAACTTGATATATGCACTTTATATGTTATAGAGAATAATAACACTTCGAATCTCGTTTCAAAATTTCCTTAAGAAATATTATATAACCTTTATAAAGAATTATAAATTATAAAAAAATTTAACCTTTAGAATTTTTTTAAAATAATTTGGGAAAATATTCAAACAAATTCATTTTGAAAATAAAACGCTATAAATTCACTCTTATGGGTGATTAAAAATCATAAATCTCCAAATTTTGTTACAAAATTTCATGGAAAAAGGATGCTTTATCCCAATCAATCTCCTCAGGGGGATACAACTATTGTATCTATGGGAATTAGCACTCCCAGAGGAAAATATGTGAGGGCTCGAGCTGAGAGTTAGGTAGGCCTTCTTTTTGTTGAAATAAAATGTTTTTGTTATGGTAAGGACCACCTTTTTCGGTTCACTGCTGTCAAGTTTTTCAGCACCTACTACTTTCTTCTTCAACTTTATTCTTGTTTCATAATCTTACTTCTCAACTCACTGTTCCTATGTCCCTTCTGCTTAGATTCGGCATTTGCCTAATATCATTACTAAATGGTGCCTTCCCCCTTCCTCTCTTCGATACGCTTTTTTTTTGTAGCGGTTAGGGAGGCTTAAATTAACCAATTATTTATGCTCTAATCTATTCCAATGAAGCCTGATATATGTCATCTTGTACATTGATTTTTCAAATGCCTTATAACTAACACCAGGACGCAATTACGGCTACCCTCTGTAAATAAACTGTTTTTCTTTTCTTTCTTTCTTTCAAGCCGGTACCCATTTTCGATACCTGGGTAGAGTGGGGAATTGTGATTGAGTTCTCCCTTTACCCAACGGGGAGAAATCACCGTGCAGCACTGGAACTCGAACTGCCGACACCTTTACGGAAAGACGCGTTCTTAACCACTCCGTCACGGCTCAACCAAATATCATTAATGGGGTATTCTTATGACTTTTTTAAAAAAATAATTTGGTAAAATACTAAGAAATTCCGTGTCATTTCTCTTCAAACGAATTAATTACGAATATAAAACTCCATGTATGCGCTTCATGTGTTATAGAAAATAATAAAGCCTTAATTTTTGCAACAGAACTCGCTTGCAAAATATTTCAAATTTGCTCGTGCACAATTTTCAACGAAGTTCTAATAACTGATGCGTTTTCTGAAATTGGCGCTGAAGCATTTATTCATGGATAGAATTTTATTCAACTTCTATTTGTCTGCATTTTTATAACCTAAACTTCCCATAGGTGATGTCGAACCCTTCGTTACACTCCCGGCTCTGCGGAACTTTTGTTTGTGCAATACCATTTACGAAGGTCTTATGGCGCACTGGTGGGAGTGATAAGCCGTAAATCTAAGCAGCCAGGTTCGAATCTTGGACGGAGATCCGTTTTTCAATATTTGTACAGTGGTTTTGGCTTTCAAATATCTTTACTTTTCCCTGATGAAGCCTTGTTTTTTCCACATTAGTTTTTCTTGAGTATTTTTTCTGAAGTTGTTGTTCACTCGTGCCCCAGATAAATACAATTGAAGTAGAGGTGAAAATATATTTTGAAATGTGTGAAGCAAAAAGTTTCGAAATTATTTCCGAAACCGGACATAAGTAGCTATCGGTATCAAAATAATATTATGCGGACTTAGCACGACGCGTTGCAGGCATAGTTAAGCGAAATTTCGAGTGCGTTAGTATGAAAAATGAATTTTTTATACGATGTACTCTCTTTATTATCTACGAGAATTAGTATCCCCAGATGAAAAATGTTAGCTCACGAGCAAAGAGTTAAGTAGATATTTTTTTGTTTAAATAAAATACAAGGTGTCCATAAAGTCTCTTTACCGTTTAAAATTTTCATTACAAATGGAATTGCAAGGATGCTTTATTCAGATTTGTTTAATCGTATTAAACGTTTATTAAAGTTTTTTTTTGCCTTATTTAATAGACTTTTCCATGGGCACCTTCAGCTGCACGAAGCACATCAAGATGGTACTCGATTTCTTGCCATGTTCGGTGTAGCGTAGACTCATCAATTGTGGCAATTGCATCAGTAATCCTTTGCTTTAGGTCAGTAATGTTTCGTACCTTTGTTCAATACACGATGTCTTCAACATAGCCCCATAGAAAGAAGTCCAGGAGAGTGATATCTGGTGAACGCGGTGGCCAACAATTGCCCCATCCCTTCCAATCCACCAGGCTTGAAATGTTTGATTGAGGAACCCACGAACATGCAGTCCCCAATGTGGTGGTGCACCAACTTGCTGAAAAATGGTGGTTGGTTGAAGGTCATTCAGTTGTGGTGCCACATATTCAGTTTAAAGGCCAAGGTAAACATTTGCAGTAATTGATGTCTCGTTGAAGAAAAATGGATCAGTTGATGAGGCAATACTACAGCGAACGTGGCAAGGAACCTAGTACCGTCTTGATGTGCTTTGAGCAACTAATGGTGCCCATATAGAAGTTTATTAAATGGGATAAAAAACTTTAATAAACGTTGAATATAATAGAAAAAATCTCGGTAAAGTATCGTATCAAATGCATTAGCACAAATTTTTTTTAAATGGTAAAGAGACTTTATGGACACTCAGTGTATGTTTTGCTAAAAGACCGTCTTTTTTTGAGTTCACAACTGTCCTGTTATTCAGCGCCTCTGATCACTTATCTACTGTCCCACTCACCGAAAATTTTGATTTTCCTGAAATTTCTGTTAAAAAATTAGTAATTTCTTTTTACGTTCCCTAAGTCATTCTAATATTGATCTTAATTATTTCTGTCGACTACAATGATCAACACAGCCGTCAGCTCAATACAGCGGAACGAAGGTATTTTTTTCCATTATTAGTAGTATTTTCTCATCTTTTCTTAACTTCATTTTTTATTTTCTATTTTCTGTATTTATATCCCAGAGGGACAATGTGAGCGCCCGAGCTGAGAGTTAGGCAGGCCTTCTTTTTGTTGAAATGAAATGCTTTTGTTATGTTAAGAACCATCTTTTTTCGGTTCACTACTGTCCTGTTTTTCAGCACCTACTACTTTCTTCTTCTACTTTGATCTTGTTTCATGAACTTCTTTCTTATCTGTAGTGTCGTATTATCGACACAACTTGAAGTATTTTCAGCGGTAGCTTCAAACTACCAATGTAGGAGCTACAGTATCAGAAGCCGTAAACTTCTACGGAGCAAGGGAAAGTAAAAGCACAGCAAGGCTTCTTATAATGTACTGACTCCGTCGTTGACAGACCTTCCTTAAAACTAGCAATGCCCGGAAGTCAAACAAAGATCTTCCGTAGCTTGTAAAATGCAAAGCGTAGCAAGACACCATAAAGGACTTCGCAGGCCAGCTTCCGGCGGTGGCGGTCTAGGCATTTCGGACCTATCCGAACCCAAGTGCAATCCGGCGGCGCATCCGGCGGCGCCTGCCATGCAAGGCTCACACTTGGATATAACATTATCTTACTGTTTCTATGCCCTTTCTGCATAGATTCCGCGTTCCCTTAACTCCATACTAAATGGTGCCTTCTTCCTTCCTCTCTTTGGATCGCCTTTGTCGCGGATAGGGAGGCTTAAACTAACTAATAATCTAATCTAATTTTCTGTATTTATATTTAACATCCGTATGATAAACATATTCTGAAATACATTATTGTGTCTACATCAGTATTCAGGTTTATAGATGTAAGGGTTGGGCTATGTTTTCAAAACATTAATTTTGGCTAACGTTGTCTCACTATTTTGAAATTATTCACAAAGATTCTTCAATCGATTTCGGCTGAGCTGAGGGGAGGGGGGAATTTAGCATATTTTTAATTTTTTTTAATTTTTTTTGTGCGTTCAGCGCACGCTAGCACTAAACTTTCAAATGAGAAATAACTCTAAATTTCAGTAAGTAAAATTATTATTCTAGACTACTGTTTAATCTACCTCTACGTGCCAAATTTTGTAAATATTTGCCACTCAGAAGTGATATCCGGCTACTATAGTATTTCATTTTATCCCATGTACCCATGTCCGTAAAATGCTGAAGAGAATACCGAAAGGATGTGAAACCCGAAATGTTTTCTTCGTTGTTGTTGTTCCTTGACTGTAACCTGATTTGAATTTAAAAAAAAAATTCTATGAGGAAATTATAAACCAGTTCATTTTACGTTTTTCGAAGTCTTGTTATTTTTAGTAATTTTTCTCCAAATAATTTCTTACGATTAGAATGAGCTGTCATTTTCGATGTAGTACGAGGTAGGTTGTGTTTCATCTTTTTATTCATAATATATGTATATATTTATTTATTTTTATATTCGTTTTTAATACATATGTTAATATGTGTGCGTGTATGTGCATACATACGTACGCACTCACATGCATGGATATATCTGTGCGTACATATGTAGGTATATGTTTATCTACATATATATATATATATACATGTTACTATTTCTATTTTTTTACGTGAAAACAATCCGGTTAATTAATTTTATTGCACATGCGAAATGATTCAAATATAAATCTATCACTTCCCCAAAGGGCGTTTCTGTGAATAGGAAAAATGAACAATACAATTAAAAAAATGAAATAAAGCGCAATTTGAGCATATGAATCGTGGATGAACTATTTTTCTGTCCGTATCTTCAACAAACTATGAATTTTCATTTTAACACTTTCCCCGCGTATTGGGACACATGTGTACCAACAGGTAAATTGCCCATTTACGTACCGGTATAGATGTACGACATTTTACCTGTTTCGCGACATTTTTTAAAAATAGTTATACTAGGTGAAATATTATCGTGCAATTGTATTTTTCATATTCACTTGGAAGAATTAAAATTTGTTCAAGCTGAAAAATCGAAACTCCCTTTTCTGCCACTTACAACATAACCAAACCAACAGTTTACAGCCGTGGTCTCCCAGAGGGAAAATGTGAGGGCCCGAGCTCAGAGTTAGGTAGGCCTTCTTTTTGTTGCAATAAAATAATTTTTGCCATGTTAAGGACCACCTTTTTCGGTTCACTGCTGTCCTGTTTTTCAGCACCTACTACTTTCTTCTTCAGCTTTTATCTTGTTCCATGAACTTCTTTCCAACTTACTGTTTCTTTGTCCTTTCTGCATAGCTTTCACATTCCCTAATATCCATACTAAATGGTGCCTTCCTCCTTCCTCTCTTCGATACACTCTTTTTTTGTAGCGGTTAAGGAGGTTTAAACTAACTTATAATCTAATCTAATGATTGAAAAATAGATCTATTACTATCCCAGAGGGCGTTTATGTGAATAGAAAAACTGAAAAATGTAAACAGACAAATGAAAGCGCTCGAGAAAAAATTATCTCTCTGTATGCTGAACAAGTGATAAATTTCATTTTGCGTGTAAGTTTGTTTACGCGTTTCTGGAAGTGCGTGTTGTGTCGCGCGATGTTCTTTATAACTTACTTTGTGACTAACCTTTTCTCAATATTTGAAAGTCATTTACGACGGTGTTTCAAGCTGCTTCGGTATAGCGCTTGTGTCTTTTCTTACTTCAATTCAACGAATAATTTTGGAATTCCGAAGAATTATCTAGTAGTATTTAAATTGTTAATAAGTCGTCAGCCATCTCCTGTGATATAAAATATCCAAGAAATGATATTTTTGATTTAACTAGCCCTTGGCAGGGTTAATCTATTTGCACGCTACGGATGGTTTGTCTATTAGTACGCCTCGTATGGTTTATCTATTTGTACACCTCGTATAGTTTGTTTATTAGTAGACCACGTATAGTTAGTCTATTAGTGCTCCTCGAATGGTACGTTTGTCTAAGGACGTCTTATATTGAGAAATGTTTAAAAGCCAATATGCTGGTATGTATCTCACGCGTGAACTTTTTTTGGAAATAAAAGTTTTTTTTGCTATTTTTTTTCTTTTCTATCTTCCTCATCTTTCATCTTGTTTCCAAAACCTTCTTTCTCAACTTACTATTTCTATGCGCTGGGGTTTTTTAGGAAGTATAAATTTATAGTGTGGTAAAACATTTTCCACCTGCTCGTTATTTGACACGCTAGTTGATACGTAAGAACGAAATAATAGTTCCGGATGTCAACCTTTTAGTCCTAGACTTAGAGTTATTTAAATCCACCTAATTTACCTTCAACATTAATCCCTGATATCGCAAGTTTCTAAGCTCGTATTACAATGTGTGTACTAAAAAGAGCATTTTCGTCAATGTGTCACCGGTATTATTTAAAAAAAAATTTTATTACCTTTATTTACAGGCATTATCAAACTCAGATTTACGTACCCAAAGAAATGCATTTTTTCATGTTTGTCTAGCAATCGTTTGTTTCGACAATGGACATGGGTATGACGATACCCATGTGTGTAATTCAACTAAGAATCTTTATGTTAAGACATTTTAAAGACCAATGATGACTTTTGTATCATTGGATATAAACAATTTTTGTTTAATTCTTTTTCTTTCTCTCCTGTGAAGGAAGGTACTTAGTGAATAAATTCCGCATTCTCTTCCCCTCAGGAGGATACAGCTTCTCAACTATTGTTTCTATGGGGATTAGCGCCCCCAGTTGGAATATGTGAGGTCCCGAGCTAATGGTTAGGTAGGCCTATCTTTTTTTGAAATAGAAAAGTTTTTTTTTGTTTTGTTACGACCATCTTTTTCAGTTCACTGCGTTCAGCACCTACTACTTTCATCTTCAACTTTTCTCTTGTTTCATGAACTTCTTTCTCAACTTACTGATTTTATGCAGCTTCTTTCATTGATTCCGCATTCCTTCAACTCCATACTGAATGGTCCCTTCATCTTCTTCTCTTAGAACATCTTTGTTGTGGTTAGAGAGACTGACACTAACTTGTAATCAATGAATAATTTTTGTGGAGACGGTTCCTTAGTTGTTTTCATTTTTTTGTTGTTAGCTTTTACCCATTGCTCTTTTTATATTCCAATTCAAAATGGTTGAACCCTCCATTTATATTTATTTTGCAATAAAAAATTTTTTGGAATTCAAACTGAAGATAAGCTATGAAATACTTGAAGGCGCTTCAAATAGTTTCAATCTAACTGTTAAAAATTTGGTTGGTTTTCCTGTTTTTATTCAGCGGTTTTTACTTCACAGTGCACTGAACAGAAAAATGTCTATTTTCTTTTAATTACCATTATTACCTTCATCATAATTGTTCCTTTTTCGGTTTCTGAATTACTTGAAAATACTTAAGCATTTCAAACTCCACGTTGTAAAATTTTCAACCAAAACTATTTTATAAATCTAATGATAGTTCAAAATTTTTCAATTTGCGATCTTGTGATGAGATTCTTGAATTTTTACCAACACCGAAAACTGTTTATATATGTCGTTAATGTGAATACTCAATAATACATTTTCAATGACTGGGTAATTTTAAAATAAGAATAGTTTTTGTTTCGAAAATTTATCCTAAAACTAAAATAAAAAATTTTTAGTTTTTCAACATGTTTTTGTCACATTACTTCCCTCATCAAACCATGCATCGAATGAAGTAAAGTAAATACTTGTGCTATTTGTATCCAAGGTTACGCCAACACGCGAAGTTGAAAACCCTTTCATTGAATTTTATGATCATGAGATTTTTTCATCTTTTCTGCGTAAGCACTATTTTGATGAGGATTCTAATCTTAGTACGATGAGTGGGTAATGAATTCACTCCAATTCTGTGAATAGAAATATTCACAGAATATTTTATGAAATATTTCATTATCGACGGGCGAGAGGAGCAATGAGAGCATTTTACTTGTCGTGAATTTCTTGCGCCGGAATCAGCACTAACAACCGCGAATTCGCCTCGTGTGCTGATGATAATTTTTTGCAAAAAAGTAATTATTTTTCGGATGCCGATTGATGGGCTTATCTGTATTAATATTTTAATAGATATACTGTTGTGGAAAATGTAATTTTTATGTCAGATTTTTGTCCGGAATGTCCCTTTAAGCGCTTTACGTGACATGTGAAGAAAAAGAACAAGATCACCAATTCGGGTTCTACATCACGCTTGTTAGCTTCAGCATTTATGCTAAACGGTGCGCGCCTTATCCTGTTCATCCGTTGCGCCTTATCCTGTTCATCCGTTGCGCTTTCTCCTGTTCATCCGTTGCGCTTTCTCCTGTTCATCCGTTGCGCTTTCCCCTGTTGAACCCTCGCGCCTTCTCTTGTTCATCCCTCGCTCCTGTGTAATTTGGGAGAAATGTATCGCAAGCTTTCGTTCCAGCCTCTATTGAGCAGAAGGTATAAACTAGGCGTTGAAGATCGTGCCGTCATTCATATGAGACTCCTCGGTAGTTGCCGTAGATACACTGACTCTGAACACGTGAGGGTACTTGACTACGCACCAGCTGCTTGCTACATGAAGGATGTTGTTCTCATAATCGTCTCTAGGGAAAACCGCGGCGCAATGATCACAAGCTGGACGAGCTTCGAGAGTGGGAGAGCAGCGGAGACAACTGCGATGTCTTGCGTTACATATCTACGCTCTGAGTTGTTGGAAGTGTCGGCTAGGAACGGTCAGCGCATTTGGTACCGTCGCAGTTGTGGGACAGCAGGTGGCAGTGTTTGCTGTCCGCGTAGTAGTTTATTTGAGTCCGAATTTTGAAGCATTTCTCGGTGTCTGCAGTGAAAGTTTCCATGTCGATGTACCCACCCTTTTTTGCGCTGAAATCCACACGTTTGAATATTAAAAAAATGTGCGCTCTGAGCACTCATCTGGCAATTTTAGCCAGAAAAATCGAATGTGGGGATCCAAGTCAACCTAGGAACTTTCGCTATCGCTGGCCCATGGCAGCGGTTGTGTGTTCTACGACTAAGCAAAATATATGAAAATCCGGCCTGTGATCAGTCTGCCCTCGCTCGCAGTCGCATTTCTATGCTGTTGGTAATCGTTAATCGTCTCAAACTCTTGAGCCGTGGCATCAGCTCACCAAAAAGGTCACGAACTCATTTTTCTTCTCGCCTTTCTCATTTTTATTTCAGCAGCCTTTGATGTAATTTCCCTGTTAGCTTTTTTTTAGTTGTACTGTTTACCTTAATGTTCTCCGGACGCAATAATCAAATCTACGCAGTTCGTCGTTTTTACCTAATACGATTTCTCTAAGCTTCTCAAATTGATTTGTAATATTTGAACTACATACTCACTATCGCCCATTTCGCATAGTACGCTTGCCTCATGTAGTCAATTTTCACAAAAACGTTCGATCTTAGAGGGTTGTGAAAAGTGTGACATGTAAGTTTTGTTCAGCGAGCGATGAGTTGAGAAACGCGTCCATGCTTGGTATCCTTATTTGAGAAGAATCCAAGCATATTTATAGTCTGGAACAGAATTGGAATAAGAGGAGTGTAATTCAATGTTCGTAAAATTGGCAAAATTATAAGGTTTTCATTATCTGGCCGTATGTTGACGTTAACCGGCTAAGTCCGAGATGTGCCATATATCCGTAGCCCGAGTTAGAGTGTTATTATGATTTTGTATCCATACATTCTAGTATTGTTCGCTGGTCAAATGGCAACTTACAATAAAGTATGTGCATAGCACATGGGACGCTGAAACAATTTTGTGAAAGGAAACTGTATGAATTCATGTTGGTAACCTGTAACCATTACTAAATTAGCTCACTGAAGTGAAATAATACACATTTATATGTAAAACTCATGTACTTTATACTTCAACATTCAATTTGTTATGGTTATAATTCAATATATTAACGTGAAGATGAGCGACAGGTACCAAGAATTGTTAGAATCGATAAATTCAGAAGTTCTTTTTTCCTTGACACATCCCAGACAAAAGTTTATAACGTTACTCTAATCATTTTAAAAAATATGATTGTACAAATTAGAATCACCCAGGTATTTAAACGGTTCCCAATGTTTCAATGTTGCGTAAATGAAATCCAGCTTTCTGATGGTACTTCTGAAAAACAGTGCTTACTACAGGTTATCATGGTCATTCGCTCGCAAATTTTTCATCGATAAACATTTAAAATAGACATGTAAATGAACAATTAGGATAATTTGATATTATTCTGCAACTTTCATATCCTAGCATTTAGTCGTATGTAAATTGATGTTTAATTTAAAGATATTTCCAGCACAAATAGTTTCGTTTGCCTTCGTGAAGATGTTTACCAGCGCAAGAAGCACTCTTTAAAAAAAAACGAATACCTTGATCACCCAGCACTCCCAAGTTCAAATACCGCTATTTAGGAATTAACATTTTCAGATTTATTCTAAAGGACTCTATAAGGCTCAAGCTTTGCAAACAACAAAGAGGTAAGCAAAGCTTTGATAAATCTAACAGTAAAATTACGTTCCGCTAAATAAAACTGTTTTTTCTAAGTAGCATTATTCACCCACACGATTCATTCTCTAAGCAGGAACATTGGATCACTTGATTCGTCCGCCAAGCTTTATTTACACGCCATGTAAAGTACAACAAGCACGCATCTGATGGGGAAATCACACGGGCTTATGATGCTATTCAGGCGGGCTTACTCCTAAACCTCAACATTCAAATGAAATATCAGGATCAAACGCAAAGCCGCTGATCAGCTGCTATCTAGCGCAAGCTTTGATCATTGACAGCTTCGTCCCCAGGTTGCTTCCGCTCAATTTCATTCTCCACGTAGACAATTGAATATTGAAATGTATTCAAAGAGCTCACAGTACTATAGATAACTGTCACTGAATTAAAGAAAATTAATGTTCTAGTTATTACTCCAGAATTGGGAGGCATAAGAAGGCATATTATTGCTAGAGAGGTGCCGATCTACAACTCTTGACGCTCCGTAATAAAAATTACCGCGTGAATCAACAAACAGCTATGATGAGTGATAGAAGAATCCAAGATAGTAACGTAAACTGTATCACAGGATGAAAATATTTCGAATTCAGCCAAAATTTTAACATTTCTAGAAAGCCATCAGACTATGTTCACAAAACACGCCGTGTGAAGTTGATGAGTAATTATACGAAAGTTCAGGAATGCCACGCCCTATGGCTGGAAGGGAGACTCTTACCGGTGTTTCAGGGATGATCTCCATGTTCAGGAATGCAGCAAACTCTCCTTATGAAAAGTAATCAAGTCCCAAGTTTTTTGATGCACAGATTCGTCCTATAAATAAGTGCTGCTAGATAGACGGGATCATACAGTATTTTGAAGGTTATCTCTGCTCTCCTCTATTACCATATTATCTCAGATCATGTAAAATATTCACGAATGCAACGCGCCGAAATTATCAATATGATGATAAAGCCACCAAAATATTAAGCGACGGAAGCAAGATAAAGCTTAACATGTCCAACCCTTCACTTTTCAACAAGAATTTCCTCCCAAAATGCAGCCAAAATATTGAGCCATTTGCAAAAAATGAAGCATTTGGTTTGATTACTAAATCTGAGCACATCTTGGCGGATACATTCGGAAGCGAGCCTTGGCTTTTTTACCTCGCCGATCGCATGACCCGCATTAAAACCTGAAAGAAATGGAACACAGAATAAAAATTGGCACCTTTACTCGATTTTGCACAGATCCCTTAAGCTAAGAGAATTCATAAAAACGTATTCGAAGGAATTTACACAGATTCATTGAGCATGCAAAATTAATAACTTTCTACGTTTGCAAATAAACAAGAGGTATAAACACGCCAACCTTTTGCTGCCAAAAGCAAAGATAAATGTAGAACTTATGACACGCGTATTACTCGTACTAGCGGGCGCTCAGTAACCTACAGGCTTTAGTGCCTAACTCAATGCTACTGACTTAGGCAAAATCGAAATTTTACCTTGAAAAGCAGTGCAGACGATAGTAGGAAGCCCAAGATGCACAAAAAGACAAGAAGCAATACTACACGTCCAATACAAAGAACAAGCCAATGTCGAGCGGAAGATTTAGGCTGCCTTTTTACCATGAAAGGTTAACATAAATTATGTACAGTAAGAAATGTACGAACTAAAAGCAAAACGAAGTTGTTACAAACCGATACTTTTTAACATTACCCAGCGCATACATGATGATGCACGCAGAACGGCAGGATCACAGGCTCAAAACTACGATCATTAAGCTTCGCTAGAAGGTGAAGTAGCGCTCGGTTCAGCTAACAAGCTTTCTAAATCCCAAGCAATTGACCCGCAAAAACACTTACGCTCCAGCAGTTAAGAATCTTGCCTGGCCAAAAAGTCTAACAAATAGTCTTCTACAAGTACATAGTTAAAATATAACAATTCTGATTTCAAAAATAAGGAAAACTTTGACGTTGCTCCAAGAAGAGTAGATGGAAGCTAGAATTGTTGCGCGATTGCTTCATTTCAAACGAAAGAATGTGATGCTCTTCAATGCTGAAGCTCTGAGGAGGATGCATCGTGAGGGCAGTGTACAGTCCGGCAGGACGGAGAAACTTTAGTACCTGCGATGAAGAAAACAATAATACTTTTGACCAAGGAACCTTCACACTTGCCACGAAGAAACGACAGACCACGGAAAACACACAATCGTGCACATACTACGAGTACTGGCGCATTCCAAGAAAATTGAACAATTACCGGGCTCGAAAACTACAATTTTTTTAAAAAACATTTATACAGATAGTGTAGTAAGTGATTAAGAGCAGTCAACACAGTTTCAACGATTAGTGGAAAAAGGACAAAAAACGAACAGCTTTTATAGTCCATTTCAGAGCTCATATCCCCATAGTAAACTGCAATACTTTTGAATATTATCATAAGTTTTCATTTATTTGTACAATTAAATTCTGAATGCGTCAGCCAGCTCGACACACTCATTGTGCTCTCAGGCCACACTGGAACACTCCCTGCCCACACACAGTAATGCAAAAAACAATGATAATTCCACTTTAACGCAAGCTTCTTTGCCACAAAGAAAAAAAAAAAGACTACGTGAAGGCGTGAGTAAATTTTCTTGGAACAGAAAATGCAAAGACAGAAATAAATTTTTGAAGTCAGTACCAACCATGCTGGTTTCACTGTATAAGAAGGCACGCAAGAAATCAACGAAGATAGCGAATAGAAAAAAAAATATATAAACTAAAGAGGCAATAATAGTTTCTGGAAAAGATCGATAGAAACACAAGTTACTAAAAAGAGTTGAGATTACATAATTTTTTGATAAACCAAAATTCAACATTTTAATAAAAGGCCTTCATGGTCATTGTGATCAAAATAAATCCCAAGCTAAAAAACAAACAACATAACTGCATGATTTGAATATTCTGAATAGGTAGTTAAGGTTCCATCGTAAAGAATATTTTAGGAAAACAAATTAATGATTCCGTTAAGCACTTATCCTTGCAAAACAACACTACCCCACTCCAGATCGAAATCCCATTTCTTTAACACACGAACGATTAATTTAGTCCATTCAACTGTCAATCTCATCCCAACACAAGAGCAGAAAGGAATTTAGCCCATGTCCAATTGCTAATCGAAAACTACGCTCACAAGTTCTACCAAACTCGTATAAAATCGAAGCCGCACAAAACTGACATGGTGTACGTGAATGATTTTAGGATCTAACAATACTATGACATGAACTATGTTACTCAGTTGTTATGAGATACCTTGTTTGACGAAAATTTATGAATTCAACGTGAAAATGAATAAAAATGACGTTTCAGACCGCGTGGGTGATACTATCATAAATTAAGCAGAAAATTCATAGAAAAACAATGAAAAACATTAAAATTTAGGTATAAAAACTGGTACGTAGAAAAAGCAGCCGAATAGATACACTACTATTATTACCAAAGGTGCATCGAAAACCTTACAGAGTAAAAAATTCAACCAGATAGGTCGTGGGACAATTAAAGCTGATAATTAAGTCGTGAAGACTGAAACGTCCGATTTTGCTTTTTTTTTCTCTCGAAGAAAATCGGGCGCTTCACCTTACCGACCTGATAGCAATAAGTTACACCTTAAAAAATTGAATTAATAATTTCGGCCAAGAAATGATAGAAAAAAAAAAATTAAGCTCGTAACGGGGGAAGAAATAATTCACGATTGGACAGAATTTTTTCAAAATTTCTACTCCGTTGACGGCGTTATTTTCTAATTACTTCTACCTTGAAAATAAAAAGTCTCAATCTCCTTAAACTTTGTGCGATCAAGATTTTTTTTTAAATTGACATCCCTATACCCATTCGGTAAAGATGTGAACTTGTGTTTCAATTTCAGAGGTGAAGCGTAAAAAATAACTTCTCTCTACTAAAATCAAAACAAGTTCAACGACCAGTTCGGATTGCTTGGTCTTTTGTATTTCAAACGTAAAGCTAAGTTCACACAATAGATCTTGTTAAGGGAAAACGAGCGCATCAGATCACAAAACGTATCTTCTAACCCTATCAAATTCTCTTCCTGAAAATAACACTACATTAGTCATTGTGCTACCAAAAACTATCCTAATCCTAAGTTTGAAGGTAATCTTTGTCTTTTTCTTATTCTCTTGGCTCAGTAGTAATTCAAATACAGCACAAATGCTACCATACAACAAAAATTGCACTACAACGTATAAATAATGACCACAAATGAACATCAAATTTCAATGTGGTGCGAAACTCACAAAAGCCTACATTCCCCAACTACATCAAGACATGAAGCGCAGCAAACTCAATCACGAGAGTAAAACTATCCATCGACTCACCGGTAATAGTTAGGCTTGAACGGCCCTGCTTTGCTGAGCCCGAGGTACTTGGCCTGGTCGTCGCTGAGCTCGGAGAGGTGCGCGTCGAACATGGGCAGATGGAGACTCGCCACGTACTCGTCCATCTTCTTGGGCAGCAAGTACACGTCGCTCTTGTAGCGGTTTGGTGGCGCGTTGAACAGCTCGATCAACGCCAGAGCCTGCCCAAATTTACCTTCGCATAAACTAACCTAAAATGTCGGTGCAAACTAAGTACCTCAACAAAAAATGTAGCCACTAACTTAAAATGTCCGTGCAAACTGAACACCTTAACAAAACATTTAGCCGCCAATAATATAGTTAGGCTTAAGATGAGCAAAGAACGGAATTTAAACGAACATAATTTGTAAGCATATCTTAAGTACCTAGATCTTCGAACCTCAATCTTAAAAAAAGTATGGTAAAATGAGACTAATTGAACTTCACCACACTTATGCCATAATTTCACAAACTTTCTTGGTAGAGAACCAATATGAACGAAATTAAATTCAAAATCAGCGATTACACTCCTGCAATTGCTTTAAAACTAGCTCATTATGAGAAAAAGTACGAAGTACGCAAGTGCAACCGTATGTGTTATGTATACGTCATCATTTTATTAGCTTCAAAACGACACCAAAATCTTATGAAACGAAAGATGAAATCATTCGTGTTAAGAACAATCACATCTTGTGAAAGTTGACACACTATAAATGTACCCGATTTAAGTAAAAACATACCACGTCGTATATCCAGCAAATTTGAGAACAATGCTTTATATACAAAAGCTGAAACTTGGTGCACACACTAAGACAAACTTTTTTGCCGCCTTTAAATAGCTGCTTTCTGTCTTTCCTTGCTGCACGCTCAAACCGAATGGCCTTACTAGCTTCTAAACGTGTTTCTATGGCTAAAACTGAGCTGTTTTCTAAAATGAAGCGTTTTTGCTCTTCTGAATTGATTGAATCCTATAATAAAATTTTTCAATTGATAATACTGCGTATGATTGCGTTTATTATTTAATATTACGCTGAAACATTGTTTCTATTACGTCAGCTTTTAATATTAAAGAATATTTATTAAAAAATTTAAAGCTAGCACAAACATCGGCATCTTAGGATGCTTTATTTCCAATCAAGCCTGATACATATGATCATGTGCATTGGTTTTTCAAATGCCTTATAACTAACACTATATATAGGACACCATGACAGTTTCCCCCGTAAAGCCGGTACCCATTTCCGACACCTGGGTTGAGTGGGGTATTGTGCTTGAGCTTTCCCTTTTACCCAACGGGGAAAACCGCCGCGCCAGCGCGGGGATACGAACCCTCCACTTCTACATGTAAGGGCCATCGCCCTTAACAACTGTGCCACGGCGAGCACAAAGTACGCAAGCGCAACCGAGTTGTGATTAAGTTGCACGTTTCTATTAACTTAGTACCTCATGTTTGATTAGTGCTACAATTTTCATTTGCAATTAGAGTAAAAGATGAAACAGGAATTTAAAAGCAAAACTCAAAGGATCTCAGAGATTTAAAAATTCGAAAGATTAGATTAGATTATTAGTTAGTTTAAGCCTCCCTATCCGCTACAAAGGCGATCCAAAGAGAGGAAGGAGGAAGGCACCATTTAGTATGGAGTTTAGGGAACGTGGAATCTACGCAGAAAGGGCATAGAAACAGTAAGATGAGAAAGAAGTTTATGAAACAAGATCAAAGTTCAAGAAGAAAGTAGTAGGTGTTGAAAAAAACAGGACAGCAGTGAACCGAAAAAAGATGGTCCGTAACAGAACAAAAACTTATTTTATTTCAACAAAAAGGAAGCCTACCTGACCCTTAGCTCGGGCCCTCACATAGTCCCTCTGGGAGCGCTTAAAAATTCGAAATAAAAATGCTGAAGGACAACTTAAAATTAAACAAAAACGATTGGAATTTGAGAATGGTAGAAAACAAGTGAATACAGCATATTGAAGAAATACAGGTGAATATTGACGGACAAGTGAACACATCATATTGGAGACAAATAAGTGAACACAGCGTATTAGAGACACGTGAAGAATACAGAGTGAAGAACTACAAGTAAACAAGGCACACTGGGGAAAACAAGTAAACAAAATACAAAGGTGAAACGGAAGAACATGAGGATGAGCTGTAAGGACCTGAGTGCAGGAGGTGATGGAGACGTTGATGGAGGGCACTGAGGAAAGCGAGAGGTTCACCAGTCTGCCCTCTGCCAGCAGGATGATGCGCTTGCCGTCAGGCCAGATGATGTGGTCGACCTGCGACCTCACCTTCTCCCATGTCAGCTCAGGGGTGCGCAGCGAGTTCTGCTCCCGGGTGCAACAACGACAAGTTAATTGGTGTTCTTTTATAGAAATTCGAATGCAGGGTCTGCTGCTTGCGGGCAGGATATTGTACTGGTGTAGCTTATCACAAGATATTATTATTTAAGCTTTATTAGATATGAGCTGTAGTCAAAACACGCGTTGTGAAAACGGATTGTTCAGCTGAATGCGACAGCTTTCAACAAATATGCGTATCACTGAGCGCTGCTGTCATCTCTGGTCTTGTGAGAAATCTCCTGCATCAACGAAAAGTCTGTACATCACTCTATTGCTCTAATTAGGGCAAGCACGCTTTTATAAATAACTAGAAGCATTCCATATGAAATAGTAGAAAAGAGGGCAATGGTGAGAGCTGAACCATGACACTATCGGCCGAAACAATCTAAGCTCCCTAACCTAATATTCTAAAAGTAATGAAGGAGTGAGTAATTCTCAAAACTGACAGAAAATAGCTCGACGTCTGATAGAGGTTTTCCATTTGATGGTAAAATCGATTTACAATTATCACATCGAAGGAAACTTTAGGGCAAATAATAGTATACAAATACAGGTCTGAAAATTCCATCTAGATTATTCGCCAACAAAATTTCTGTAACATAAGAGAAAATTGCTAAAACTGATTTCATTTGCGAAATTTAGCGCTCTCGAGATATTCCTTGGAAAACTCAATGCTTCCAATAGTTCATTCGTTATAAAAAGTCACATTGTACAGTATCTTACGTTCAACCATTCTGCACAGGATCAATTGAGTAAAAATTCACTGGTAAACTATAAAGCGTCACACGTTTAAATTTTGCCATCATATCCCAATTAGAAATATTCTCACGAAAGCACAAGATCGCTCCATTTTTTAGAGAACGGACAGGCAAAGGAACACGAGTGTGATATCACAACAGAATGCCCTGCTTTCTTCGCGGTGACACAGCGCTGAATATAGAGTAATGATGATGACCAACTGACCACATCGATCTCGGTATTGGAGTGACCCATGTTGCACACAATGCAGCCATTCTTCATCTTGTCCATGTGCTCCCTCGTGACGACGTTCTTGTTGCCAGTGGCTGTGATGACGATGTCCACTTGCTTGATCACCTCGCCAAGCTTCACCGTGCGGATACCGTCCATACTACGAAGAGGGAAATACGACCGTATTACATTTCTTGTCAGGATCCTCATTCACATCATTTTTATCCTTTCAAGATAAAGAAATAATTTTTTCACCGTATTTAAAAAAAAAAAATTTTAGTATCTGAACTTAGATGGCACATTAGTGCTCAAGCTTTCCTGACCGACTCTTCATTTTTAGGTTGTATTGTAACACACTTGACTTTAGACGTACCAAGCCTGGAGAGCGCAGATTGGGTCAATTTCTGTGACGTACACAACGCAGCCAAGGCTCTTGAGGGCCTGGCAGCAGCCTTTCCCCACCTCGCCGTAGCCGCACACCACCACCTGCTTCCCGCTGAACATGACGTCCGTGGATCGCTTCAGACTGGCGTGAAGCATCAATGTTAATTTTTAGTTAAGATGTGCAATATGTATAACATTCATCGAAGATTACGTCTTTGGATCGCTCTAAATTCTTACTGTAGGTGACAGAAAGTAAAAGAATTCGTCATGATATCCAATATTTGGACAAATAAAGCATGCTGAACATCATGCTCGAAGACCGCTTCTTAGAACTTGATGATTAATGTTGTTAATACACTTAGTATAAACTGGAGAATATGTTAGTGAATATCTTTAAATTTATATCTGGATATACAGTCTAATCCATTTACGTCATGATTTCCGCTTGAAGAATTTTAAGAGCCACTTCAAACTAGGACCCATCCTCACAGCGAGGAGTACAGTAGCAACCCACCTGTCAATGATGGACTCCCTGCAGGCGTAGAAGTTATCAAACATGGTCTTGGTGACAGAGTCATTTACATTCATAGCGGGCACGTTGAGCTTGCCGGCTTTGCTGAGCTGGTACAGCCGGTGTACGCCCGTCACGCTCTCTTCGCACACGCCTGAGCACGAAGTCAAAAATTTCATGTTATAGATAATAAAAGTGAAAATCCATAATTTTTTAAATTGCTAAGAATATGCAACACATTGTTCGTCCATGCCTGTGCTCAGAATTAAAAGATTGCACGTTCGAGCTTAAAAATGATTGCCATTTAAGAATAAATAAATCAACGAATACAGCATGTTGACGAAATACAGGTTAATATTGACGAACAAGAAGAAGTGAACACAGCATATTGCAGGCAAAGAAGTGAACACAGCGTACTAGAAACAAGTGAAAAATGAGTAATTAAACCTGGTAACTCTGATGCATGGCCTTTAAAAAACGCGCCATAATCTACTACGCGAAGTTTGTGAAGAACATCTAATGACGACGCTTCACAGTTACCATTAATTACACATCATCTTTATGAACACACCTAACTTCTCAAAGTCCGAAGTTTCAAACCTAAGGCACTATTGAGTTTCCGAGACAATGAAGAAGCTTCCTTAGAATGATGACAGCGCTCACCTTTCACCATTTTGAACATGGCGGGATACTTCTTGATCATGAGGTGCGTCGCGTCACCGCCGTCGTCGAGCAGCAGGTTGGGCTGCCAGTTCTCAGCGTTGACGGTCTTGTCGATGCACCACCAGAAGTCCTCCTCGCTCTCGCCTCGCCACGCGAATACGCTGAGGCCTGCACCCACATAGTACGTCACTCACAGATCTAAACTATAATGATTCATTGATTGATTATAGATTAGTCTTGGCCTCCCCTACTGCGACAAAGATGTTCAAAGAGAGGAAGGATGAAGGCACAATTTAGTATAGAGTTAAGGGAACGCGGAATCTAAACACAAGGTGAATTATCACGCCGGATTCCGTGCTCTAACTATAATGTCATACTTAAAAGACAGAAAATAAATGTATCCAAAATATTATAACTATTGAGAGCTTCATGAAAATGCATCTAGGCTTGTGAGTCTGAAAACAAAAATTCCACAAACGAAAAACTTGTCTTTTATCAATAACAGTTTTCAGCCTTAAAAAAACTAATTTCTAAAGGACAAGCGAGCAATATCGATTACACTAGGCTGCATCGCGATAAAATCAGGTGGGGGTAACATCATCATTTTATTTTCAAAGAAGTTTGCAAAGATGGCAACGGTAACAGAATAACTACTCCGTAGAACGATGCCACCGAAAGAAAATTGCATCGAAAAATTCAAATAATAAATCTTGTACTTGTGCATTACACAAATCTAAGGTCAATGTCCTAGTAAAATTTCATTTGAATTACTTAGTTCTAAACTAGGTACTTTAATGAAAAACTTGGACGTCTTCATTGTATAAAAAAATTGCCATTCACCAAGAATTAAAATTATAAATTTTCGAGCTAAACCATGTGCATTTGAATTTAGGCTCGTTGCGTTAGAATAGTTAGGTTATCACGTTAGATACAACAATAATTTTTAGACGATTTTAAAAATCTGAGGGGGGGGGGGAGGGGGGGAACTTTCCGGAGTACAATTGCTCTAGAACAGACAGCAACGTGACCCAACTTCGACATGGATTCTGATACTGACTAGAAAGAAAATAAAATTTGCTTGTGAAGTGTTCAATTTCCAGCAAAAACTTGAAACATCATCAAACAATTGCGTGTCAAACTTAAGGTAGAGTCCAAAATGGTAAGCGATTGGAACAAATAAATCCTTAGTAGCTCATGTTTGCTCTGGGAAAAATTTGATTCATATAAAATATTTGGAGGAAATGTGGCTTGGAAGAGAGCTAATTTTAATGAGGGCACAAACCCTAAATGTACTCGAGTTTCTTTTAAAAATAACAAAAAAGAATAGTTGTAGGAAACACTGATGACGGAGCGCTAGTTTCACTGAAGGCACAAAACAGAAATGTGCTCGAGTTTAGTTTAGAGTAAGGAAAAAGAATAACTGTAGGAAATTGACCGACGAAGAAGCGCTAGTTTTACTGTAAAGACACAAAACCCGAATGTGCTCTTCACAGAAATGTGCTCATTACAGAAGATGTGCTCATTACAGAAGATGTGCCCTTTACAGAAGATGTGCCCTTTACAGAAGATGTGCCCTTTACAGAAGATGTGCCCTTTACAGAAGATGTGCCCTTTACAGAAGATGTGCCCTTTACAGAAGATGTGCCCTTTACAGAAGATGTGCCCTATACAGATGATTTCTGCCGCTGTCTCACCAGTGGTAAATAAAAAAAATGATGTGCTCTGTACAGAAATGTGCTCTTTACAGAAATGTGCTCTTTACAGAAAATTAGCGCATAGGCTAGCACTGGACCTTTCTCAGCGAGAGCAGCGGCGACTTCGTTCTGCGTGGAGAAGATGTTGCAGGCAGCCCACCTCACGTTGGCGCCCAGAGCGATCAGGGTCTCGATGAGCACCTGCAATTTTATACTTTACTACTACACAAAATACCTGCATGTTAATGCTTTGAAAATTAACCCCTTAACGTCTGCATTTTTGTACTCGTATTACGGTTATCACAACCACCGTCACTAAACTGGCGCCGGCATCAGGTAATCAATCACTGATATCAGGATGAGGAAGGAACTGCCACTCGGGAGTGAACTCCAAAGAACACATTAGGGAACTAATTTAACGAGAAATACAATATATTGAGGCTATTTTCGAAAGAGGACCGTAGAGTCCACTTGGGCGATAAAGGGTTAAAGGTGTAATAGCGAGCTGTTACACTCAAAAATGAACTCGCCACCCGTCTCCACTTTGTAACATTCGTTTCTGAAAAATTTTCTGACGTTACGAATAGAAATACAATGAACCCGGAATTAAATTTACACAGAATATTAGAAGCCTCATATTATTAAATTTATACCTCATGAAGCTGCCGTCGTACAGAAATTTAAAGACATTACAATTCTTACACGATGTAATGTAAGAGACTCATTCATTTCAGTCTCCGAAAAAGACACTCAGCATCACAAAAACCGCAACAAAGAATACTAGGACCACATTTGAAACGTCGACCGCGTGGTGAGTGATGACATAGGACAAAGACGCTCAGCCAAAACAAACCCAAAAAGCTTCTCAACGAATTTCAATGAAAGACGATGCAAAAAAATACCGTTAGACCATTTGATCGACATTGACGATCAAGCTCAAACATTTAACAAAAGTCAAAAGGAATCTCCCGTAAAGAAGCACGAATACAATACAACTGACGGTCTGTACCCTGATTTTTTTTCCTTGCCATTACACTGCTGAATAACATTCCGTCTCAGAAGCCGTCTTAAAATATGGTTAGATGTCTGCATACATTTAAACGCCATCTGAAACTGAATGAGTGTGATTCAGCAGTGAAATTGATGATTGTTTCTCATTGTGTTTTTTTCAAATGAATTTGTTTTTATTTGTCTTTCAACTAAATTTCTTTTAGTCTGAGTTCTTCCAGTATTGAAATACGAAGAAATTTACTAAGCATTTTTACTGAAACATTCTATGCATCGTTAGAATTCTATTTCTCTGCCAACATCCTTAAGCAATTTCCTTCGTGGGAAACTCGGACAATTTCGGAGAGTTTAAAAGTTGGAAAAGTAAATTCGTTATATTAAACGTAGGTCGTTTAGAGACATTCAAAAGGAATGATTTCATTTGTATTTTTCAGAACACTGATGATGAATTAATGAAAAGTTTGAAACGATTCTTTTCCTTACAATGTTCATACTGACACTCGGTTTTCGCCTAATCCTAAAAGTTAAATTTCCGAGTAACCAACCGATATCAAATGAACATCTTGGCACAGAATTATGCGCCAAAAAATCGTTTCTCGTTTAGGAAATATAAAATTCTATACAAACGTTCGGAAAACACACCACAAAGATGAAGATCGAAAAAATTCAGAATCGAACACTCACGGCTGTCTGGGCGTTGATGTGTGTGCAGCCGACGATCTTTGCTCCCTTGAGGGGCGAGTCTTTGCCGGCGCGCTCACGCAGGGCCACGATGCCGGGCATCTCTGCACGAGGACGTGTTGCGTTACTTCTCCTTACAACTCAAGAGTCAAAACTTTACAGCCATTGATATTCACAGTGGCGGGGAGCAAGTACTCGTACTAGTTCAATACTGAAATTGAATGAACGCTTACGGCACAAATTTTGATGCGCTTGAGTTTACTCGGCTTGCATAAAGTTTAGGCAAATCTCCTCGAATCACTATGAAAATGAGAAATGGAAAATAACGCATTGTTAATAAGAGTAATAACCTATTAACCGGTAAATAATTTAGACGTACAAATTAAATTAATTAAACCATTAACCGGTAAACAGCAGGGCAATCAGGAATTTTTCGTAGATGTAGTGAAAGGGACAGACTTATTTGTGTTCAACTTCATGAGCAACGCGAAAGGAAATATAAGCACAGAAAAGAAAATGTACTCTACAGAGATGTACTTCCAGAACCTCTGCATGAAGGCACAGCAAGACGCTAGGAGTTGTGCCAACAGCATGAGTAGGTCATAGAAATAAGCGTCGTTGTCAAATGTTAGGGCACGTGCACTGGTCGTGTTTAATTATGATAATGAGGTTGAGTCTCTTGAGTCAATGACGGTCTTATCTTCGCTGCGCGGAAAAGGATGTAAAAGTGAGTAATATTTCACAGGTACACAAGATTTGTTTAGGAAAATAATTTTAATACACTCTAGCAAGTCAAATAATTATTTTAATTAATTTTTCAGCCTACGTTTCCACTCAGTTGAGCAATAATTCCAGGGAAACTCGGTCATATTCCAGGTCAAATACATCAGAAGGGCGCCAAACTTTGGTGTCTTGGTAGGCATACTCGGCTACACCAACAAAAAAGACGTGAGCAAAGACAAAGAAAGAAACAAACTTAGGTAAAATAAAGTGTACAATAAACAGCACTGATACTCGTAGAGGAGGTCGGTTGTGCAACATGCCAGCCTCCTCTCACGTGAAATTAGATATGATTATAAGGTAGTTTAAGCCTCCCTACCCATAATATAGGCGTTCTCATGAGATGAAGAAATAAGGCACCATTTTGCATGGAATTACGAAATCTATGCACAAGCTGTGTCCCCAAACCATGCGTATAGATAAAGGGAAATCTATACACAAGCTTTGTCCCCAAACCATGCGTATAGATAAAGGAAAATCTATGCACAAGCTGTGTCCCCAAACCATGCGTATAGATAAAGGGAAATCTATGCACAAGCTGTGTCCCCAAACCATGCGTATAGATAAAGCAAGATTTATAAAACAATATGAAAGTTGAAAAAAGTAAATGGTGTTGACAAAACGACAGCAGTGAACCGAAAAAAGATGGTCCGTAAAAACAAAAACCCTATTTTATTCATCGCATAGAAGACCTACAACACCTTCAACTGACGACGACCTCACGTCTTTCCCTGGGAGCACTTAAAGCCATACATTCAATAGTTGTATTGCCTAAGGACCCACTCGAGAGACGAAGTAAGAAATAATATATAAGACATAGTTTACCACAAATCTAAGGCCACACACTGACTCTTGTAGTATATGTTGCTGATTTTGTGATGAAGAGCTAGGGTTGTTGGAAGTACGCTCATGCGGACAGACACCATCAGCAACCCCTCCCTCCTTTACCCTGAGAGTAGCTGCTCAGGGAGCCTACGCGCTGAGGGACAATCCCTTTCAGTGTATCCCCCTTGGAGGATAGGAAGTCAAAAAACTGAAGCTGTACAAAAGTGTGATTTTTTGGAAAATCCTACAGCGAACAGTAAAACTATGAACAAGCGTTTACAAGTCAATGAAAAACATCTTCACTGTGCTACGTAGTAGAAAACCTAAAGGTGGACTTTCTCATGGTTTCATTATTACGATACATCTTGAGCTTAAAAACTTGTGATTCCCAAGAGCGACAGAAGGACAGCGCGGCCAAACTAACCAGACGTCTGGCACGTGAGAAGAACAAAGCGCCCCCCTGGATCTTATTTCGAAATTAAAATGAGCCCTCTGGGCGCTGGATGGAATTAGAGAGCGAGATTACATTCAGAGCAAATGCTCACTGTGAGCTGCGGAGGTGGCAGGCCACAATACGAGCCTCTCAGAATTCCATCACCGTCTTCAGGCGACTTTAGAATGA
The DNA here is from genome assembly GCA_014220935.1 of Platorchestia sp. MABIK. Classification (NCBI taxonomy): domain Eukaryota; kingdom Metazoa; phylum Arthropoda; class Malacostraca; order Amphipoda; family Talitridae; genus Platorchestia; species Platorchestia sp. MABIK. The sequence goes on from JACJUY010000950.1 coordinate 57,806, forward strand.
AAATTAAGGGGCTTCGTTCCTGAAATTATTTGCCTTTTCTGTTAAAAAGCCAACACAGAATGAGAGAATGGCGGTATGAATACAACTCAAATTACGACAAGCCCAAAACTGTGCCAATTCTATTCTTTCAAGCGTATAAGAGTACGTTAATTAGGGATACGCAGCAGGTCTCCATCAAAAATGGGAAGAATGAAATGAGAAATTACTGAAGTGGAATATCTATTCATAAGCAGTATTTTTGACGTATAAATTGAAAATTGGATAGTTTTCACATGTATGCACAATAATAATAAACTTATAGTTATGAAATAACACGTTTTTCTTTCAAATAAGAACGATACCTCGGCATAGATGCATAAAAACGCAATGTTCACACAGAAAATGCTGGCATAATTTACGAGTGATCACAACTCACACAGCTAACAAAGCCCACTGACCGAACGGCCCACCACCGACCAGAGCATGCTGATGACACCAGGTGAAGGAGCCATGAATTAATGCAAGAGGTGCTGGAGGAATCCGGCACGTATTCGCGCCGCGGTCTGCTGCTTAAAGCGATGTATAATTGATGGAGGCGCGGAGTGGTGGCAGGAGCGCTGTGCCGATCAAGGTGTGTAGAGAATACAAAGCTACCTCGATGGAGTTCGGGCCTTTAGACAGCGTTATGATGTCACAGGTGTCTTGGAATATTGTAGAGAGTAATAACAATAGGTAAATAGAACTTACATTTTCCAAATCAGATGGAGACTATTCGATTTTTACATTTCGTCTTTGCAGCGAATTTTTTTTTATTCCTTTTGAACTAGAACCAGCCTGAAGCACCATTTTTTTACATTTGTTTCTGGGAGAATTTTAATAATCTTTTACGAACTAGAGCCCGTCTCTTGCATCACTTCTAGCATCCTAATCTAAGCCTGGCGAGTGAGGGAAAATTTCTCATTTCCACGAGCCAGAAAAAAATTACGCGATGCATTTTTCATAATTCAGAGCTCTGTGTGTACGAGAGTACTGGAACAGCGTCCATCAGAAGTAATGTTAAAATTTCAGATTCTTTCGTGTCAAGTTCACCCGGCGGATCTATACACCTTGGTGTCGATAGTCACAAGTGCACGATAAAGGATTCGACTCGATAGGGGGGTGAAATCCTGTATACGTTTAAAACGTACATCAGGAATAAACGAAGCCCTCCGTGAAAGTTACAAGAGAGGAAAACAAGACATAACGCACCGATAAGAGGCCAAGCTAAAGAACAAATGCAAAACAACACCATGTAGGTGAAATGCATAAAGTGAAGACTCTAGCTAGGGCTTAACCCGTGCCTCTCAATCTCTGCAACTCACCACTGCTTGCGCCGTTAATGGCTAATTAAAAACAAGTTTACCCCGTCAGGCTTTACTGGCTCGATATTGCATGGAGAGGCAACAACCATCGCTATTAGATAACCCGGGGTTCAGGGAACACGCTAATTACAGCACCATATCGCTCAAAAGCAAGAAACTCATCAAGATTCGAGTAGCGTATATTGTGCACCTTGGCGACACTTTAATTGGATTCCAAGAAACCACGGATTAAACCTCAATATGTTTTACTACGTTATAAAGATACTTTAGGTTCGAGGAAATGAATTTGGAGTAGGTACAACTAGAACTTTTTTTCATTCATAATACACAAAAAGGCGAAAATAGGGCTGTGCAAACAGATAACGGCAAATAAAGAGATTAGTCGTTAGTTTTAGCCTCCCTACCCGCAGCAACAAATGCGATCCAAAGAGAGGAAAGAGGAAGGCACCATTTAGTATGGAGTTAAGGAAACGCGGAATCTACGCAGAAAGGGCATAGAAACAGTAAGTTGGGAAAGAAGATTATGAAACAAGATCAAAGTTGAAGAAGGAAGTCGTAGGTGTTGTAAAACAGGACAGCAGTGAAATGAAAAAAGGGTGGTCCGTAACAAAATAAAATCCTATTCTACTGCAACAAAAAGAAAGCCTACCTATCCTTTAACTCGGGCCCTCACATAGTCCCCCTGGGAGCGCCAATTCCCATAGATACAATAATTGTATCCCCCTGAGGGGAACGGCAAATAAAAGATTGTCATATTTTACAGAAGAAACCTAAACGCTGTACCAGCGCTCTTCTGTAATAGGTGATTGTAATAGATGATTCACACATTCTGTAAAGGATGATTGACGAGAAGTAGACTAGTAGCTGCAGTTAGTAATTATTTCAAAGAGAATTTAAATCCATATTAGGCAGCATAGGAAAAAAGGTGAGCATATTTTAGAATCACATAATTTCAGTCGTAAGTCACAAAAGCAGTCAGAAATTGACAGACACAATCTGCATTGGTATATATGACCAGTCGCAGTTTTCCAATTTTAATGGAACATACCTCGAAGTATTCAGCACGAACATGCCAATAATGACGCTCTGACCGAACGGCGATATTCAGTGCAAGCGTGCCACCAACCCACGACGGCTCGCCAATATTGACTAGAAAATGACTGTGACAATCACGTCGGAGCATTTGCCTCGGTCAGGCCTCCTATGAGGCTTCGCTCCCCGTACTGCATGCTTGAGCGAATATTAGACATTAGAAAACAAAGCAAAAACAGAATTCTTATTGCTTTTTATCTAACTAAGGCGATGGCAGCTTATTCCACTTAATTTTATATGCTCTAAACTACCAAGAAGAGCAATTGGATTATAATAATCCTCGTCATTTCCCATCTAAAAAATAGTTGTTTCATCACCTAAAAGAGTGATATTTTTTCTCGACGTCCAGATTTCGATGCCTCATTTTGTACGCAGCGTAAGCCCCGTTAGCCTGTACCTCGTCTTCATACATACGTGGACTTTATATAGATACTTGATGCACTGTTTTGATTAAAGCTGCTTAGAACATATAACCAGGACCCGAAACAAACACGCGTCTAGATTTCTGAAATAAAGTGTTCTGCTACAGCTGTATATATTTACGTGCAAAAAAGAAAGATACTATTTTATAGGTAACATTTATTCGGAAAAAAACTACATTTCAAAATAGATTAGATGTTCAAGCCTCCCTAACCGCAACAAAGAGGTTCCAAAGAGAGGAAGGAGGAAGGCACCATTTACCATGGCGTTAAAGGAACGCGAATCAATGTTCAAGGGGCAGAGAAGTCGTTAGTAGTTTATAAAGAAGTTCATGAAAAAAGATGAAACTTGAAGAAGGAAGTAGTACGTGCTGAAAAACAGGACAGCAGTGAACCGAAAAAAGATGGTCCGTATCAAAACAAACAAGCAAAAAAAAAAAACAAATGGAACGCCTATCTAACCTTCAGCTCGAGACCTCAGATATCCCCTATGGGAGCACTAATTCCCATAGATACAATAGTTGTATCCCCGTGAAGAGGCTTCGAAATAGAAAAAATACTAATTTACAATGACTACTTGTTCACAGATATCAGAAACAGGCTTTCAGAAATACGTATAAACTCAATTGCGTATGCATCAAGTATGTGAATACCTCATATACTGCACATCACACACCCAATACCTCTACGACATGCATCCACGCACTGCATTGTACAGGCGCCGATTTTTCAATCATTATAATTGAAGAAGATATTTCAATTCAGTGGCAGCGTTTACATCACGCGGTGCGGGGCGCAGGAGAAAAGGCGTATACATGCCACAGAAAAATCAATGCAGGGCCCGTCCTCCTCAACAACAATGAATTCCGCTCAACCAAAGGAGCCCCGCAACACACGAGATTAAAAAAGAAGCCAAAAATTGGGCCTCACACTATCTGAGCACGAAATGCTAAGAAGATACTGAACTTCATGTCTGTGGTTCGAAAGTTTTCTTCCATAGAAGGAGATAGCGCTAAAGTTAACACTAGAAGTGTGTACACACTCGCATTCCTGAATTTATTTGCGCGGGGATATGCCCAGTAAAATAGCGCAACATTCACATGGAAATAATAAATTTTTCAGCACTCACAAAGCTAACGTTTAGGAAGATAGAAGGGGTGCCACGGGCTGGTTTTAATTCACAATTCAGAGCTCGTATCCCTTGCCAAATTAGCGTTAACGCTACTCATGTATTCAAGTAGGAAGCCGGCCGTAGATGTAAACTAATGAACAACTTTTAAACGCTTCTTTTGCTGGTTCCTAAAAATAAAAGTTCGGACGTAATTGCATCTTCTCAGAACTTCAGCTGGGCTTAAGAAATGTTTAATTTCACGAAGAGAGACCGGTCAAAATTTAGACGTGTTCACGTGTAAAAAAACCGTCAATTCAAGTATTAATATACGTGGAAAACCTACCTAGCATGTGGGTCTGGAGAGTGAGGAAATATTATTTATTGGCAATGGAGGAATCAATACCAGACAACTCGTGTGTTTTGTATATTTTGGCATTACAAAATTGGAGAAAGTTCCAAATTGATATTTTTTACTTTTAAACTGATGATCATTTGATTTCTAAAGCTTACTTTCAACAAACAATATAATTTTTAAAAATCGAAGTTAAATAATCGTTTTCCTGATTGATTTTTTGGAATTATTTTCCAATTGAATACTAACAAAGGGATCCAAAAACTAAACGCAAGCACCTATTTTGTGACTTACCATCACATAATAAATCGTGCATTGCCATCACTCGGAAAATTATTCAATGCCCTTTTCAAAAATTGAAGGTGAATTTCAATTTACGATGCCTTTCAGTACCACGTGAGATAGTGTCGGGTAAGATTTATTACGGTCATTCTGTTGCCTGCTGCGAATATCATGAATGAGGCAATGAGAATTTAACGAGTTGGCCGGGCGTCTCGACCCCACGCAACATTTATGAAACGTTCACGGTATTTACAGCGAGTTCCAATTACTAGTGGAGCAAACTCGCATTCCACTTTGAATGTTGATGCATAGAAACATCAGCCGGTGCAAAACGAAAGCGTAGATATAATGGTGATGCATTTCGGGTATAACAATGAGAAGTACGCTTTTTCATTCATGTCCAACGACTGTGAAGCTACTTCGTTGAATTGATTTTCAATTCGGAACATATTTCAGTATTGTGCTGGCAGGCACCATAATTAGAGGTTATACTTCGTGCTCTCCTACTTTGTTAATATTATTCTAAAATGCTTGCATCAATTGCAACACATTGTGAGATTAAGTGCAATAAGTTAAACTTTGTCACAAATAAGTTTGATTTGTGTCCTCAGTTATTCCTTTAAAAAAAGTGTCCGTCACACTTCCGTACTCAGTTTCCGTGCTTTCTAAAGATGTAGATTTTATCATAGGTGAAATGTTCAGCGAGAAAAAAAATCAACCTTTCTCCCGAATAGTTACTCGAGCTTTTAATATAGGAGATTTGTGGACAAACTTAGGATTGGAACCGCTACGAAGCCGAGGCAAAACATTTGCTTTCATAAAGTCTCGGGCCTCAAAAATGCTGCTTGTCACCAGTTCAAAGATTTAAAAAACAAGAACAAAGCGTACAAGCATTTCATTTTATTTCATTTTGGGAAAAAGTGAAAATCAACTTCAGATGTAGAGTATAAAAAATATATACGATTAAACTATGCAGTTAATTATCTCAAAGTATGAAAGTGATTAAATAATTATTGTATTGGTTTTAAATAGGACTTTCTACCATAGTGAGCTGTATCACGGCAAAATTTATAGCAGGGAAGAGCTGTAAAAACGTAATGAAATCTTAAAAGCCTCAGCTCATTTCAGTCATAATTGAAAGTTAATTTTACTAGATTGACCTATGACTATTTCAATCTGGGACAAAAAAGTTAGGTAGTGCCAAATTCCAAGTAAAACAGCGCGGAAAAATAACTGAAATCTCGAGGCAATAGAAGCCTATTGTAAAGTGAAATAAATTTGAACTAATACATCCATGCAAACCTAATATTATGTACGTACAATTTTTACTAAGCAAAAACTCTCGAAATCTTTCATGGACGGTTTCAATTTGTGTACGCACAGTGATTCTAATATGTGAAAACTAAAAGAATTCGTAGTTAGGTCTAAAACTTTAAACTGATTTTGAAAATTCGTTCACACGGACCTATACAGCGCAGTTTTGTGTAGAAAAGAGAAGGTGCTGGTAACAGATGAACCACCTGAGGGAAGATGATTACAATGATTCAAGTCATCCTACGGGAGTCCTTTCCGGTTCCGACCCAAGGCGGCGCTGTATAGGTCGTGTTATACAAATTATCAAGACCAAAGTTTTAGATTACACTTCGAATTCTTTCGGTTTGTAGATATTAGAATCACCTCACATATATAAATTGAAACCTCCCCGGAATAATACGCATAGTTATTCCCCTTTCATAATTTTAGGTACATAATGTAACAGTCTTACGAATTGATTAGTTTCAAATCTATTTCATCGCAATTCAGTCTTTAATGCTTTGAGATGAGGGTAAAATTTCCTGATTTGTTTTTCTAAGCGAGATTGAATTCTATTGATCAATCCGTACCTGTGAGCGCTCTGTCTGTATTTTAGGTGGGTTTCCCCAGTAGTTTTTTCGTTTTAGCTCACACTTCCTTTACTAAGCTTTTTAGGACCCAAAAGTGTTTAATTTAGGGTTTTATTCTTCCTCACTATTTCATTTTGTCCCAACTTCTAATACTCGTCAGTCAAAATTGCACATTTCCCTTTACCTTGTTTTTTATTTTTGCAGTCTACGGATAATGATGATGAGCCGAGGGTTGGGACATTTCATTGAAACGTTTCTAAAGTACTTCATCTCTCTTATCGTCGTCCTTTAAATAGGAGGTTAGAAAATACGGCAAAGAGTAATGAAAGTTCCTCAAATGACAGCTGCGTAATGTATCTCGCTGATGGCTAGACAATGTGCTTTCTTTCATCATGTCCTGAAAATCTTTATTTTTTCCATTCGTGAAGAACCGTTCTCGAGCTTAATTTATAATTACGGGTATCATTAGGAGAATTCATTTGCTGTTTCAATGTGTTGATAAACAAGAGTGAGCTCGAAGAATTTGAAAATAATATTTGAACATCACTTTGTGTAACTACATCAACACTTTTATAAAGTGACTTAGTTGTGTTTGGGTCACGGCATTCGTAACTTATTATAGAGTTGAAGTTCATGGATGCAAAGTTGAAATTACAACCGTACTTCCATGTAAAAAAAAAAACAAATGCTGCAATAGTGGGCATGAAAGTTAATCGGCAAACTGCGTTAGAGCTTACAGAGGGAATTTAAAATAGTTCACGCAATGACAGGCCGTTAGCTCTAGTGCAGGCAGAGTTAAACGCAAATAAGGGAAGATTAGGAGTCATTCTCAAAAATCCTTAAGACAACTGTCGAAGGGGAAGACGTAGCTGCTACAACGGTAAATAGCAGGTCCGTGAAGGCAATTTTTTTTTTCATTGGACAGAAGCATTTCTTTTTGACTTTTCAATGCTTAGGGAAGAAGACGCAGCGTCAAAAACCCCGTCAAACAAAAGCTGTAATTAAAAAATGAAAGGATAGATTTTCGAGTCCTTAATCGACAGCTAATTGCGAAATGCTACGGATAAACTTAATTCTCTTAAAAACTACATGAGCTAAGAAACTTCAAATCCTCTTAATGGAGGTACTGAAAACTAGATTAGATGTTAGTTTAAGCCTGCCTAATCGCAACAAAGGCGTTCCAAAGAGAGGAAGGTACCATTTAGAATGGGTTCAAGGGAACACAGAATCTATGCACGAGGAGCATAGAAACAGTATGTTAAGATAAAAAATTTATGAAACAGGATAAAAGGGGGAAAACAAAGTAGCAGGTGCTGAAAAACAGGGTAGCAGTGAACCGAAAAAGAGTGTCCGTAACAAACGAAAAACCTATTATACTTCAACAAAAGGGTGGCTTCCTAACATTTTGCTCGGGACCACGCATTTTCCCCATGGGGAACACGATATTTGCATCACCCTGAGGGGCTTTTGACAACTAGTGAGACCAAAATTATCCCGTCCCAGCGAACGTCACATCAAATATAACGGGGAAACAGTCAGTTTAGAGCAATTATTTTTCTTACACAAATTAAATTTTGAATCCATTAACGTAGTCGATAGATTTTTTATTTCAAGCGGAAGACTCATTAGAGCAGTGCTAAAATTCCATGGGTGCAAAGACAGCGATAGAAAAAGGACAGAATTGAATTTTTACTCAGACTCTGCCTGCTTACAGCACCGACAGAACTTGAGAAAAACTGCTAGCATTACAACCAGAAATAAAAGACAATTTGGATCAAATATCGGGGCTATTCAATAATATGACGACCCCTTGTAAAATGTATGCTAAAAATAAATGATTAGATTATAGGTTAGTTTAGGCTTCCATAACCACAACAAAGGTGTTTCAAAGAGGGGAAGAATGAAGGCACCATTTATGATAGAATGGAGCTGAGGAAACTCGGAGGTGGACAAATTGTTGTTGCTCGTTTGGTGGGTGCTTCTGACCAATGTACATTCGCAGTGTTTGATGTTCGAAGAGGCGCAGTATCGAAGATTTGTAGCGCGTGCAAGAAAACCGGAAAAATATCGTCCGCTAAGTCACAATGAGGACGAAAGTGTGAATTGGACGATCGTGACTGACTGTCATTGAAGAGTGTTACGAAAAATAAGGAGACGAATGCTGCAAAAGTTCCTGCTGAACAGACTGGCGGGCTCGAAAAGCCTGTCAGCGTCAAAACAATAAGAGAGCTCCATCAACCGGAGTTACACGAAAAGCCACAATTACAAAACTACTAACCATTGATGCAAATGCATGTGGGAGGAAAGCGTGCTTTCGGAGCCGTTAAACCTGAATTATGGAGCAATGGAGGAAAGTAATTTGATTGAATGAGCCTTGTTTCATAATTTCGAACTTCTTTCCGAGTTTACGCCGGGCGAACTCCGTCCTATGCCTGTGATGCAGCCCTCTTGCTGCCAAGAGGAAAACATGACCGGGGTTCGGTCATGATTTGGGCAGCCATTTCATATCTTATGGGCCCCATAATTACTCTGTAAGGACGCATCACTGGCGAGGTTTATGAGACCATTATGGCCGATCATGTCCATCCCATAGTACAATATTTATTTTCCAATGGTGATGCCAAGTTCTAAGAAGACATCGCTCCTCTTCGCACATCTGAGGCCGTCCACGACCGGTTTGGTGCGCATGAGGGTGATTTGTCGTATCTATCGTAGCCACCACAGCCACCAGATCGCAATTTTATTGAGCCTTCTCGGTCTTCTTTGAAGAGAAAGATGCGTGATCGCTGTCCACCTCTATCATCGTAAGCTGAACGTGCCTATATTTTGAATGAAGAATGGTACGAGATTCCCTTAGAAACCATAGAGGACCTGTATTTGATCATTCCGAGAAGACAGCAAGCTCTGTTGAATGCCAACGCCTTTCCAACTCCGTTTTAGGCACTGAATAAGTTTTTGGGTGTTTCCATGTTTTTCTACGATAAATGTACTTGCTTAAATTGTAAAATAATTTAATTCAAAGTTATGCAGAATAGCAGAGCTTATTTTAATTCGTTTACATTTTTTTACTAATACGCAGAATGAGTAAAAAATTCCAAAACGTAATTATAGATCTCATAAGAAATAGCTTTATCCATCACTAGATGGATAAGTTTAAAGTTTGGTTCTATTAAGAGGATCGAGTAGCGTTTCAAAAACACTGCGATACGTACGTCTTTGTTCTACGATCCGTACGTCGTTTGCCATGATTCATCGTTGTCATCTGCGCAGCAAGAGCTAACTAAAAATTAATTCAAGAGTTTGATTACACGGTAAGCAGTTTTTCCACACGAGAGAGACAAAATACTGTCTTCGTGGATGGAACACTGAATTTACTACAGACTTTTGCCATACTCTATGTGCAGTCTGATGTTAGTAGATTAGAAAACAGTTTAGGTCTCCTTAATTACAACAGAGGCGTTATAAAAAAATGAAGGGTGAGGGTACTATTTAGTGTGGAGTTGCGGGTGGGGGAATCTATGCACAATGTGTGTTCCCCCGCGTCTAGAAACAGTGAGTTAGAAAGAAAGTTTATGAAAAAAGATAAGAGTTGAAAAAGAAAGTAGTCGGTGAATCAAGTGAATTAAAAAAATGATCCGCAAAGAAACAAAAAAAAACTTTCAACAAAAAGGCCTACCTAGCCTTCAGCGGGACCTCACACTTTCCCATGGGAGCACTAATAACCTTATCCTCTTAGGTGCTGGTGTTATTATCCAAGAATTACACTCAGAAGTAAAATTTTTTCCATGTACACTGCCGGGACAAACACTATCCTCTGTAAAGTCCTACGTTTCTGGAAGGAACGATTTTAAGTCGATAAACGCTGCAGAAGAATTCCTTTCAGCACTTTAAAATTATTCCATCTTTCAATTGAGGCTGTTTCATCAAACTTGATTATTTTATCACATCCATTAACTCTATCGAAACAGCAGCTGTCACTCAGAAAATAAAATCATTTGATTTTTATTTAACCGTAAAACTACCCTTAGCGCCAAAACTCACAGCATCAGAATTCATGTCGCCATCACATGTTAGGCTATTCTCATTGAATTCATCAACATGATCGCCTGATCTTCCACGTTTCAAAGCTAAATTGCACCCCGAAAGAGCAACACTGACCTTGCTCGGCGATGTCGATCTCCCTGCGGCCGAACTCGGCTTGTCTGAGGTTCTTGACGCAGAAGTCGGTGAAGCCGCTGGCGGTGGCCTGCTGCTTGTCTCGGGGTGACACCTCGTCTTCATCGCTGCTGCTCCCCGTGTACGACGCTGCCCAACCCAACATTTGGTCACTCATCGGAAATATAAGTCAAAAGAGAAATGTACTTAATGGTTACATGAAAGGCAAATGAGGCCACGCCAATATTTTGGTCACTCACCGGAAATGTAATTCAAGGGAGAAATATGTTTAACGCTTACACGAAATTGAAATGAGGCCCTAATAATATTTTGTCACTCACCGGAAATATAATTCAAGGGAGAAATATGTTTAACGCGCACATGAAATTTAAATGAGGCCACGCCAACATTTTGTCACTCACCGGAAATGTAATGCAAGAGAAATGAATTTTGCACTTTCATGAAATTAAAATAAGGTTGAGATATTTTTTTAGCACGTTCAAGTTTTTAGGTGAGTGTCGAGTTTTCCACGCGAGTTACGACAAAATATAAAAAATATGAGATTCATTGAGTTGTATAAATTTTCTGGTGCAAGATATACCTGCTGGCTGACCATCGAATTAAAGAAAGATCTTTGCACTTGGATGTTTAATTCTTCGTATTTTGTGTTCGACTAAATGAAATATAATGGTAGAATAAATTGTCAAGCGAAAGTTTGTGACATATATGCAGCCAAGTATCTGACGAGGTGATGTAAATTTTTAGTGTAAAATAAATTTATGTGCGTTAAAGGAATGTAAATCAAAATTTTCCTTCTAAAAAAGAATTTTTTGTACCTTCAAAGTTAATCGCTGCTCCACAGACGTAATGGAAAATTCCACCAAGTGTAACAAAACAATAACCCAATTTGCAAGTAGAAGTGGAAATGTGAGTGACAAATGACACGAAAAAAATAGCAGCGAAAATAATAAGAAAAACAGAAAATAATGGCACGAATAATTCAACTGAAAACAAAACAGATGCTAAAAAAGTAGTAACACAAAAACACACTGTTGACAAAGAAAACATGAATAATAATAGTAACAATAATAATCAAATTAAAAATGATATCCTGAAGTAGTACATAGTTTCGAGGTGAACAACGTCGGCAAAAACTGCAATAGAACTATGCTATCGAAGCACCATGAACAACAGGGCTCGAACAGTTCAACGATAAGCAAACGCGCTATGTTTCCTCTGCTAACAACGCTTTGAAAGCTGCCAGAACTGCGGCCACGCAACTCAATCTTGACCGAGGCAAAAGTCGAAGCCAGTGCAGGGAAGTTGTGCTAACTTACCAAGCGTTTGATGAGTGGCTGCAACTCCAGCAATCACTCACCGTTTGTGAGCCTGGTCATGGGCTGGGTAGGTTTCGCAAGCAATTATTACACTAAACATTGCATCCTCCTCAGTGTAATGAACACTTACGTTTCCCAAACTGAGAAGCCATTGAAAGCAAGTACTTGGAACAATCTTAGAAGATAACTACTATGTTTTCTACAGAGTGTGATAGGTTATGTGCAAAACATGCGCTTATACATCTTCTTTGCTAGCTTAATGAATAATGGAAAACGAAGGCAACGAGAAGTAAATCCCATGCATAATAAACAACGACATTAAAAAAACCAAGATATTCAGGAAAGTTGTAACTGACTCGTTGGTATCAACTTCTTCCCAAAAAGGTGTAAGCTTCCAACAAATTCGACGCGTTAAGCATTCAGCGAATAATGTTCTCGGTCGTGCAGTTCGCTTTGAAACTAAAGCAGCAAAATAGTTTCAGAACTACATCGAATCAAAAATATTTTTAAGCGGATTTGAGCACAGTTAATATCCTGATAGGGTTTAGTTGTTCACGATGCGACACTTCATTACTGAAGTCTTTGTATCGCCTCATAAATTATAATTACTGAACAGAAGGAAATTTCTTTATCATTACAGACACAAAGCCTTGAACGAAATAACAATAAAACAGTATTCGAGCAATGCATTAAATGTGCATGATTAGTGTGTTCCCGATAAAGAGAGCTCCTTTAACTATATAACCGATGAAGTAAAATTCATCGGAACTCAAATTTCACGATACATGGAGTACTCGTACTAAAATAAATACAAAACGATCCTACACTTTAGCGAAACACTAACGGTAAGTGCCCTAATTACGTGCTAAAACGAGCTAAGGTAAATTTCATCAAAATCATTTGAAGAGTGTCGATGGAATAAACAATGTCGAGATTGAATTACAATATAATGTGTCGTCTCTCAATTCATAAAAAAATGTAAATAGATGGAACATGATCAATGTCACCCCAACAGCAAATCTGAATTTACGGTGCGTATACGAGATCTCACAAGCAACGCTCAGCCTCCCAAAGCGCTGACAGTAACTCGTCTAATTAACTCACTTGCGAGTAAACCAATAGGACGCATCACAGGCGTAGAAAGGAGTCGTCTAAACTTCCATTTGGTGGCAGAGCGGACGCCTAACGACGCTATTTTGGACTCGTTAAATATGCACAGACACTGAAGGCTTCGACCCAAAACAGGAGCAAGGTTCTTTTTCAAAACTGATATGTTGGAGCAGGTCTACAGCGCGTTTTGGAATATGCAGCGATTCTATGAAAATGGCATCACTAGCTCAGAATGAAGGAAGATTTGATGAAGTTCATGGAGACGAGCAACGCAGGCCCGGAAAATGCATGGACAGCGCCCCGGGAAAGGAAGCTCAGGCGTTCACTCGAGTTATTAAGAGCCGAGTCATTTGCGACGCCCCGGGAGTCTCGTCCGACCGCTCTAACAAAGCTGCTATTTATCGGTCGTGCAACTCCAGCTGACGTGAACCTGACGTCGCTCAGATAATTATTTGGTTACTCTGTTCTTCGTGTTACAGAATAAACTTTATTTAATGTTCTACGAATTAATGTATAAATATTCAAACTTTCGGTAATGAGTTTAATTAACGAACTACTCAAAATAATGATGAAATCGAAGAGAGACTCTGGTACCGTTAATAGAGCTGAAGTAAAAATTCTACGGATCAATTTAACATTGGAAAAAATTAGCTCGATCCCCAGCAAAAATTGGACTATGTGACAAATAAAATTTTCAATAGATTAGATGCAAACATCACCTGTAGGAAGTGTGGGAAATTCGATCACGGAACGGAAATAAGCAAAGTTAGCAGACTTCAAGTGTAGGAAAATATAACTTATGTACTCGTACATCCATCCCTAGATTTAGCTCATACGGAGCTAAAACTATAGACATACTTCACTAGGATGGGCAAAGAACAAATATTAAATAGCACTAAAGGAGCACTGTATGTGTGTGTTAGCACGTAGCTGAACGAAGACCCAAGGAAGTGTCATTCAAAAAATGCAACATGAATACCTACAGGTGAACATCATTATCGATAAGAGAACACTCTGAAAATTGTATTATAACATTACATTACGTGTAACCAGTGAAATGCAACCACTTAACACTTACAGTTTCAGTGCACATAATCACCAGCACCTCAACAGACCCATGTATTTTCAGAATGAAACTGTCGTAATGTGACTTATCAGACACCAGTCGTAGGAAAGTAAGAGAAACAAAAATGATCATTTACAGGAATATGAAAATGATATACCTAAAAGTGTTCTATAGACGTCAGCAAACAGAACACTGGTAGTTGGCATGATAAAAAAAAAAAAATTCACGGCAACGTGAAGCTTCACCATGCGAACTGGTATGATAGAAACATAATTGGCAGTTGACGTGATCAAAAACGACTTGACGACAAGTGTGATCTGTACGTGATCTACACGATAAAAAGAAAATGCACAACTAGCGGTATATGAAAATATAAGGATTGTGATGCGTGCAGACGGCGAGCAGACGTACAGTTGGAGGAGCAAGACGAGATGACGGAGGACCGGCGGCTGGAGTCTGGCATAGGCCGCGCCGCGACAGGCAGGCTGAAGCGCCTCTTGTTCCGGTCTCGGAAGCCCATGGCGGTCGCCTCGGCCAGCTTCTCGCTCAGCTGCACGCATGGGCACTACGGGTCACGCGTCCTGCCCTCTACTACTTGCGTTTCTTCATGACCAAAATAGATCCCTAATAATTCTGTAAGTTGGCATTCACCAATGATGGTGAGACCAACCAAACGATTCGTGCTAGGTTTCCAACCCTCCTATAATTCTGCAAGCTGCTACTCACCAATGATGGTGATTTGCAAGACCAACCAAACGTTTCGTGCCAGGTATGAAAACCCTTTATAAATAAAGATCCAGGTTGCTTTCATCATTTCAGCGATTTGATAAAAAAAAGACGTCTCATGTCTGCTGCGAAAGATTTAATCCAACACATTTGTAACTAAATAAGATACAACTTGCCTAAGAGACAGAACGGCCAAAAATCTTAGAAATACCGAGACATTGAGAAACCTTATGGATACATTTTGACAATTCGGAATTTTGCCTACAAATGTTGAATGAGGATTAAGAGCTATTTAGAGCGAGGAAATATCGTTACTCTTGAATGCAGTTTGATTTTACTAAAGAGCTTTCCAAGTTCGCACTGCGCCTGGTGGATAAAATCCGTTCTCACTCGCACTCCACTATGCTAATCCCCGTCACCAGCACTCCACTACGCTAATCCAGTCACCTGTGACGTATCATAACTACACGCAAGCAAAGGTAAGCAATTATTTTACCGCAATTCCAATGAGTGGCACGGAGACAGCAACACCTCTTAACTACGATGATGGAGTTCTTGTTAAAGCGCAGGTGTTGGCAGGTCTGAATGCAAGTGGCTTACTAAGCATCACCATGATTAAGGAGGGTTACAACTTACAAGAAACTAAATTCAGATAAATCAAAATGAAATAATCTCAGGTAGTAAGGAAAATGAAATGGTGCCAGGAACACTGTTACTCTATCAGCTGAACTGATTGTTTGCACACCAGACACTTTCAACGCTAGTGAACGTTAAATTAGAAGGATTTCAAGCGTGCTCTAAGTGCTTTAAACGTGAATTCATTAAAACATTACACCTCAACAGTCACGGTGGAGTGCGCCATGAAACTATGAGCGATTCAATCAGAATATTTAACGTTTTAAAATTCCCTAAGATGAACAATTGGGCTCTGACACGCGCTTCCACCATAAACTGAAGCTATTTCTATGGACCGGAACAACATTTGTGACGAATTACAAAAAATGAACAATAAATGAAGCTTTGAAATAAATGACTACGGGACCCTTTTGTGCAATTTTGCATTCACGCTCCAAGTAAATATACTTCTCACACTTCAAATTAATATATTTTCAAGCACGTCTCTGAAAAAGACCAGTGAGTTGCCATTTTGACAATGGACATGAACGTCCAAATTCACAAAATAGTTTTTCAGTCTTAAAAATGGATTACACAGGATTATTGCTCAATTCGCAGACTAACTCGTATGTGCTCTAAGCCTTAGAAGAAGGAGTAAGTGTTGCATTGATTATTTATTCACTGCAATTTACTCGATGTCAATTCCGGCACGAAAAATTACTCGTATAGACACGCACGCATTAAAAAAATCCTGTCATTCTTGCACAAATCCCATTAAGCACCATGGTGGTTCTTTCTCAAATTATATTTGACAAAACAATGGAAGTAGATTGACATTGTCTTACTTGAAATTATTTCCAGCTTCACAACAAAACGAGGCTTCCCCTCATTTTGGGGAGCTTTCTAATTAATGATGAAAAGAAGCAGAATGAGTGAGCTAGGGAAGCTTGAAAAAGGTTCAAGAGATAATGAGAGAGATGAATTTAAGGACGGAACCAACAGTTAATAGAGACTTTATTGCTACATTTCTGTAACTCGGGATGAGTAGGAATGAAGTTATTGAAGATAAAAGGTACATTTATAATCCCCAACAAATCTTATTCCATTCCTACGAATGTAATATGTACTAAAAAGCAGCAAAAACTGAATATTTAAATGGAATACGACGGAAAAGAACGAAAAGCTAAGATACCTAGTGAATGAAAAAAAATCCAATCAAAAATGAGGCGGCCATTATTGACGAGGAATTATGAGGTAAAAATTGCAATTAGAATTGAGTTCCAGAACGTAATAGCTTGGGATAAGAAGCTGGGGTGAGAATCCCAGTCGATAAAAGACTCGAGTGAAAACTCCAATATTTAACTTGATTACGAGGTTTTTCGACGGTAAAATACACAGGATAAATTTAAGCTCAGATAGAAACGGGAGAGTCACGATGTGGTTTGTTCATCCGCTCAACGAAGTGGGGTGACAGTACCGCGGGAAAAAATTCTATGAAACATAAACGTGAAGAGTAAAAGAGAACGTGTGAAACACGACCGCATGTGCTAGCATATTGTTATAAACGATGTTTGTTTTAAGAACGAAAAACAGATAGTTATGTTAAAACAAAAATAGGAAGGTCACGCAAAATTGAACGTGAGCTAAACTGATGAAACACAAACAGTCGGACAAGAAACAAGTATATAAAACTCGAACACTTTTACTGTACAATAATGGTTCAATAAAACTGTAGAAGAATTCATTATAAATGAATGCCTTACACTTTTCAATTATGCCATGGCTGTAAATTGATCTGAATTCAAATAGGTCTTATTAGTTAAGGCACTCGTGAGAACAAAATTTGGAATGAGAACAAAATTTGGGACTTAAATGGCGACGTGGAAGTAATAAATGCACGGGACCGCAAATGTCTCAATACCCTACACAGACAGAGCAATGACCAAATGAGACTATCAAATGTTCATGAATAAATAGTTGGCTGCAAATTGTGTAACTGCAATGAAATACATTTGAATTGAAAATAGGCTACCACCGATTCTTATTGTATTGAACATTCAGTAGCTTTCGCAGGTGATAGCTACTGAACGCAGATTAACAGCAAAGTGCAGCGGCACAGAATCATGCGGCCGCAAGATCCGTCGTCGCAGATGTGTTCCAGAACCAAGTTATGCGCTCTTTACCTTGAAGTTCTTCTCTCCAAGTTCATCGTCTTCGCCTTCCTCTGAGAGGCTGCGAGTGATGTTGATGGCCGGGTGGTGGTGCGACATCATTTTGTCTCAAAATCTCCTCGAAAAAGTCTGCCCAACTTTCAACGGGCAGGGCTAGAAATCTGGCAAGTGAAGCAGGCGATCGGCTCACGACGCCCCACTGAGCGATGTGGAGTGGATATGTCAGATTTCTCTGCTACAGTATGGGTGAGACTCACGTGCCTCAAGTCATCCAAGAAATGTTCACTAATAAGGCAGTGAGTTCTTCTAAAAGTACTCAATAATTAGAAATGCAACGCATTGTTTTACGACACAATAAAAGAAAGTGAAAACTCGATAGAAGTCATAAACCTGAAAAGATAAATCACAAAGGAGCGTAATGAAGAACCAAAAGGAAATTGTCAGATAATCAACAATATTGAATACTTCGATTATAAGATCCAAAACGCCACAATACATAGAATACATGTGGCATATAGGAACACTTCAAACGTAGTTCGCTGAATGAAACACTTCGAAGCAAAAGAAATTGCAAAATTTTCAAATAATATTCATACACATCTCACAGAAATTCAAAACTTCATTTTCATAATACAGGATAAGCGGTAGAACAGCACAGGAAAAGCACAAGACAGTTAATTAATAACCAAGTCTTCTGAACAGTAAAGAAAGTTTGACCTTCCGGAGAGATTGGACCGACGCGCGCAGTTGCGGGTGTGAGAGGTGGGAGCGATTGCGCGCGTCGACGTTAGCAAATGACGCTTCCAGTGATTGGCGAAGACGGCAATTCTTAATAAATGTGACAGATCGCCCATTTAGCAAAGCTTGCAGCACTGAGTAACTCGTATCAACGCCAGATTTTATTACTGCAAGAATGGACTGAAAAATAATATGGCTTTCCTTTCATAGTTCAATGGCTTCTAAAGTATTTCCGAGAAAGGATACGATGGAAAATGCTTAAAATAACTTTTGTTTCTATAAGTACTATTCAAGCGATACCACAAAAGTTAGATTAGATTTGTCAGCCAGTTCTCTTCTTTTGAATAGAAACAGGGTGGAAGAAACTTCTTTTATATGCTTCGATGCCATGAATTATGGAACATTTCACGGTTCATCCGTTTCGCAAACTTACAACGTATAGGTAGCGTTGCATCACAAATTGGTCGGCATCACCTGCAGCCAGCGAGACCCCGCCAATATTGGACGAGAAAGCATCTGTCCATCCGCTTGCTCGACTATTGACAACGCACGATCATGAAAAGTCTTATTCCTTATCAAGGCTTTCACTTATTTCCACACTTAATTATCACAAACATAGTCTATGAAAATTTTGCGATGGAAGATTTTTTTTTCTCATTAAAGCTTTTAGATCTACGAACGGACGAACTCATCGGCAATCATTTTAAATTTAAGTATGTAGGAATTAATTTTTTTCATAAAGGTAGCAGCGGTATTTACGAATTAGATAGAATTGAAGACGAAATGCTCTGACAGCTGTCGGAGCTATGGTTGAATTCAAAATACTTCAGTAGAAATGAAATTTTTTCTTGACGAAATGCGTGCGCCTTTTTTGCAAAGGGTTATTACTGAAACCGTAGCCACGAGTGAAGGCATACCAGCATGGGAATCAATGGCATGAAAAGAGCAGAAAATAAAAGAAGAATTAGATACCACCAAAGATCGAGGTTGACGACGGAAGGGGCTTCACGGAAAACAAAACAAGTAAAACGCCGCAAGCCAAACATGCTCTGAAACACGAAAAATGGTTAAGCAGCTGAAATCTATGGGTGTGAATTTTCATTCAATGTAGCACAGCTCGGAACAGACGTGTTGCGCAGGTGAAGTGAGGCAAAAATATCACTAGTCGAGTTCCACTGTTAATAGGAAAACAATTTTTTCAGGCTGCAACGACGACAGCTTTTCAACTGCAATGAAAAGAACAAAATACAACACCAAATAAACGACTTCTGAAACAATTTATGCGTATGATTCATCAGCTATATTCTATGCAGGATAAAAATATATTTGTTCAAGGAAAGAAACAACATTTGGACACATCTTCCCATAAAAGTAGTTGACTCCACCGCAGATCAGCAAGATGACATCCCATCAAGCCAGAGAAGACCGAGAAATAAGTACGATGGCGCTAATTTTGCCCCCATTCGATGAACTCGAACGAAGTTGGAAGAAGGGGCCGTAAGAGGCGATTGACCAATTAAACTTTAGTAGCTGGGATGAGAAGCTCTCCGAGAGTGCGGACGTTTAATTATGAAACGAACGACAAGTTTTTGATGACCAGATGCCGGAAAAAGGAGCCTTTCGTCAGAGGCGATGCGGACGAGAACCTCAGAAGTTTCTCGGGTACCGTGACCAAAGACTATCTTTAGAACGAATTATGCAGGAAGGATAATTCTGCAGACCATAGCCCAGAACTTGCCACACTAAGAATAGCTCGTTAATAAAGTTAGCAGCGAGCAGCTTGCTGCCGAGCTGTGCGGTAATTGCTCACACTACATTTATGTTTGGCCAGAACATGGACGTTTGAGCGCGATAGAATAAAGCAAGATAACTTAACGATGTCGGAGAAAGTAAATTCTGAACAGCATTGATCAGCAAACATACGTGTAACAAAGTGTAAGAAGGAAAAAAAATTTCCGAACAATGCAGTCAAAATGTAAGAACAGGGCAGGTATTAAAGCAAACAATTTATTTCCACACGCAATACTTGAGTAAAATCATCGCCTGAACCATGAAAATAGACCGCCCGACTAAGTTTCCGAACTTTTGAGGGATCCTATGGAGACCCCGTTCTGCGTTTATAATTTCACAATTCGTCACATTTTAATTCATGAAGCACAACGTAAACGCTCAATAGAATGACTGGATGGTTATTTTGAGAGAGTGAATGAAAAACGATGCAAATTTTCCCCATTGTGTGATGATGCAAGCGAAGACTGTATACTTAAAAATTAACTGCTACTCAAGAACACACTTATGAATCTGAATTAGTTTCTCATATGAACAATTATACCATCATTTTTAACCACCTAATAGAGAGGAGACCGCTGCTTTTACCTAACAGCTATCTTCATCAATTTCTTACACAAGAAGTAACATCCAAGAATTTCTAAACGCTTTAATAGTTTTCTCGGGAATGTTGGAAGGCATTCAGTTCAAAACCTTAATTCCAATGAAGTGGAGACTTGATTAACAACGGATTTTGTCACAATAAAAAGGCATGAATTTTAGTAACATATAGTGTCGAAGCCATCCTGCTCGAATTATTTTTAAAGTTTCATTTTCACAGCAAGAGATTGTGCGACCGTAAAATAATTTAAGGATTTCAGGAACTTTGAGACCGAGGGCTGACTAATTAACTGGGCTGTAACAACATTGACTTTTATGTATACTGAGTGAAACTTTGGAGGCTTTTCTTCAATATCTTAACGTACTTTTCGTGGCCACGGTACAGTTCTCAGCGATGAAAAAGGCACCTACAAATATTTCGTTTCATTGTGGTCAGGTGTCAACAGGGCGCTCGACTCAATAACATGATACTCAGGATAGTCTTTTTTGACAGTAGAATCACTCTCCAGTCTGGTTCGAGAGCAAAAAACCCTAACAAAAATACCTAGACTGCACATGCTCAGTTTGGGCGCACACTTCATCAGGTACATCATTAGAGACGCGAATGAAAGTAAAGGAACTCGCCAGGAAAAAATGCAAGACGAGCAGACTGAAGAGCGTTGCGCGGGAGGATGCAGTCGATGCCATAGTATTAAGTGGAAGAGCAGTTCCATGTCACCTAAGAGTGATGAAGTTGTAGTTCCATTTTCTTGCCGGGATTTTCTATCTGGTAAATCATTTCTGGATCCTTCGATAAAAAGGAACTGTCTGGACCAAAGTGTTTTTGTTTTGTCGCTGAGAAGGAACCGTGGGACAATAAATGAAAAGAAAGTTGAGAAGAGTTATCTCTGGACTAAAAATGTCGCATAAATATACTGGAATATGTGGCTTGCGTTAGAAGCCATGCAAAAAGAATAGCAAACAATTTTAACATACACTACTCCACTATTAAATAACCTGAAACAAGAATATGACTAGAGTGGAATCAAACACATGGTCACAAAACTATACTGCTGCACAAAAAATTTCCTGACGAGGAAACACAAGCATTGATTTCTGAGGGAACAATAAAACAAATGATATCCGGGGACGCAACAACAGAAGTGTCCAAATATAATGACGTAGCATTTGACGAGGTCACGACAGGAATCGTGACATCTGACAAGACAACAAGGAGGCAGCGACATTTGCTAAAAGCAAAAGCCAAAAAAAAAATAGAAGTACGAAGGGCATCCGGGACATCATTCATAATTAAGTTGTTACATGTACAGTTCTCGGTGATAGCGATGGTGGTGCTCGCTGGGTGTGCGCAGGTGACAAAGAAGAACAAGGCAATGCAGTAGATCAGATAGCTATTATATCACAAAAAACTCTCTGCAAAGGTCTATAAGCTTTAGACTGACAGTAAGTGACACGTTTCTCCGCGATTTCAATTGTCGATGTGATTGAATTTGCGCAAAATGTTGTTCCATAGTCTAAGGTAAAATCAACCGACACGGTACGATACTCTTCGTTCTTCAGGGTACAGGGTTGAAATGCATCCGAGCAGGTGAAAAGCACGCTCTCACTCCTCGATTTCTGAACTATCAAGCAATAAACATCATAGTGTAAGTGCTTTTAAAATGAACATGGGTTGCACAAAAGTTCATTCGCGAACTATTGTTCAGTCTGAAGAAAGATCTTTAATTATGTCAAATTTACGATTGTTAACGTACAACATGATACCCAACATTATACCTGAATGACACACCTACTATAGTCCCACTCACACCGCCCTCATCCCAACACAGCCGCACTCACACCGCCCTCATCCCCACTCACACCACCCTCATCCCAACACATCCCCACTCATCCCAACACATCCCCACGCATCCCAACACATCCCCACTCACACCACCCTCATCCCAACACAACCCCACTCACACCACCCTCATCCCAACACAACCCCACTCACACCGCCCTCATCCCAACACACCCCGAGACAAAATTAAATAATTTGTGAACACACTCGCGAGACAAAATCAAATGATTTGTGTCCGTACGCGCAACAAATAAGGTTACCCACTCACAAGATGCATCCTGGGGCTTGGCGGTGCCGTTCATGGCTCAGCGGAGGCAGAGGCTGGAGGTCTGGAGCCTGGCGCGCTTTGGATGCGACGGGATCCAACCACCGAGAGTTCCGGGAAATTGAGACAACTCAAACAACTTTACGCTAATGGATACTGTTGCTACTGATCATACATTGGTAGGCGTAATGCACTATCTTCTGTATTTTTATGAGCATTTAGTACATTCACTTTTTTATCACTTTTATGTACCCCTGAGAGAGCCCATAAGCGTTATGAAAGCATCTCAACGAGACGAAAAATTCGAGGAAGAAGTGTACAGATTGAGTTTGGAAGATGCTCGTGCTAGAGGCAAATTGTACGGAACTCTGACCACACATGAAAAAATAGAAGGAAGATAAGACAATTTTAACTACGAAACTAAACCCTCAACTGACTCCCACTGTGAATGTGGCAGATTGAAGGATGAATAAGTATCAAAGATTTATTGACAGATGTTCGCAAACGAGAACGAGCAGTAATAAAATTCCTATCTCCTCCTATCCACATCGCATGGGCCAGGAATGTTACTGGTCCCTCGAGAAGAGCTAAGTTTCGAGATAAGCTAAAGAATAATCCCTTTTATCGAATCTATTTCGATGGTAGAAAGTCACTGCCAGAAGAAACTAACAATTGTCATGATAGATTGGTGGTTCTCTAGATAGAATTCAGAGGTTCTTTATGTGGAGGAGTTTATGAAACAAGATAAAAGGTGAAGAAGACAGTAGTAATTGCTGAAAAAAAGGACAACCAGCCGTGAACCGAAATAAAAGAAGATTCGCAACAAAGTAAAAACCCTATTCTATTTCAACAAGAGAAAGCCTTTCCAAACCCATAGCTAGGGACCTAACATTTTCCCTCTGATGATTTCCCTTCCATCACGGAGTGGAACGAGACAAGTGGGCTTCCCAGGCTCTGATATTAAATCGGAATATTTAGTCCTTCTACGCACTACTCCGCGATGCGCCGATGTGCGCAGATGAACTCAGCTTAAGGGCGACCGTGAGCAACAGCCTCAAAGATTCTTGATGAAGTTCATCCTGACTTCCGAAGGTATTAATATAAAGAATCATTGTGTTTAAAATGACACGAATGAACAACTCAATGTTTTCGCAGCCCTTTAAGGATCATGATGTATGAAAAATACCTGTGCCTCATTTCACAATACGACGCATCACAAGTTTAATGAAACGGAGCACACGCAGGGCTGCAACACTGTCTAATTGGGGCCAAAAATTAACTACAAAGACAAGCCTCGGTGACGCCGAGCAATTCAGAGACGCCTACGTAAATACAATTCTCTGAAAGGAACACCTGGAGCTCAAGCACGATATTAATAGCATCGAGACAGAGCGAACAGACCTAAGCATTTCCAGTCACTTCGTCTACACCGATCACACCATTTATTTGACACTGTGAAGGCAGTTCATAAAATCGGCGATGTGAACTGCTCACCGTTTCAGCTAGGGAATCAAGACTCAATTCAAAAATCAAGACGCAGTAGAGTAAGAAGAAGAGTTTAAAACAGTTTTAGCCCGGGAATCAAGACGCAACTCAAAAATCGCGACGCAATAGAGAAAGAAGAAAAGTTAGAGACGCGCCTGTACAAGTGCGCGAGGAACACTAACCGGACCCGCATCGCCAGCTGAGCGCGCGCTCGTATAAAGGTGCAGGCGGCCTTCATAGGGAGGCTGCCGCTCGTCTCACGGAGCTGCGAACATTCGGGTGTCGTGAGCGAGCTCACGCGGCGCTGCATTCGATTCCGACTACAAAGTGACTGTTCACAAGGTCATCACGAGACCTGATCAGTCCGAGACTTAATCCGAAACAATCAATCCGAGACCTAATCAATCCGAGACCTAATCAATCCGAGACCTAATCAATCCGAGACCTAATCAATCCGAGACCTAACCAACCCGAGGCCTAATAAACCGTGGAGTAAATTAAAATTCATTCGCTTACACATGGTATTTCTTTGAGGGAGTGGGTGTAAAAGCGTATATTAAATGCTGCAGAATGTACTCTGTAATTTGTGCGATTTTAGAACGACAGCGGAGACAAATCAAAACACTAACTGTGACGAGAAGTGAAATTTACCATCGCAAATGTCCTGCAAGACTCCTGTGAACGATATTCGCGTGTTCTCACAATTTCCGTGCTTTCCACATAACCACAAAGAATAAATAAATAGAATTCCTCAAATGACAGTGTAGCAATTACTTTAGCTGTACTAACCTGTTGAAATAAAATAACTGTATTCCTGTGAGCTATTTTACATGACGGTTGGCAGCGTATGAAAACGAGAACAGGTAACACTCGTACTCTAGTCATAAGTTCTGAAACAATATTACCATCGTCATTGTATTGCAGCTTTTTTTTGAAAGGTAAAACAACTATTTGAATCAGAGTTTTCTCGCCGACACATGAGCATACGAAGAAAATATCAGCTTGCCACA
>JACJUY010000950.1:94194-117290 GCA_014220935.1 Platorchestia sp. MABIK
GCTTATGACCCAATAATCTTTTCGATACAATATTTAATTAAACATCGTTGCAATATTTCATTAGAAATTGTAAGCAGCAACACATCTGAAAAAGTTGTCACGAATTTCCTTTGCTCATTATCCTATATTTCAGAACATCGCACAGCATTTTAAAGAACGCGTATGTATTGTGATTTCCTCGATGCATAGAAATGTATTTGTGTACGTTCACGTGTTTGGTGTATGTATGTGCGTAGATATGTATGTGCACGTAAATGTGTACATATTTACATGTATATATGCACATGTGTGTACTAAACCGACAATTGCCATTTTTAGCTAGAAATAATGGTCTCTTTCTGTTTCACTCTCAATTTGTGACATTACCGAACTCGTCATCTCTTTATTTTTGTAAAGCATTCCCGTAAAACTTTACATTTTTCGTGTGATCATTCATTTATATTTAAATTAAATTCTGATCACCTAACGATCGTTATGTTAAAATGATTTAATTAGAAATCCAAACTTGTAATCCTCGTGTTCCATATGCTTATATATATATTTTTTTACGCTCTCCTTGAAATGACATTTTTGAACATCGGCCGAAACAAGCGACTCATATAGTATTTCCTGGCGTCAAGAATTACGAAGTTTTATGTCATGTATATGAAAGCTGTCAAAAGTCATGAAGTTGTGTTATCTCTTATAATTATCATTACATGTATCATCAAATGTAGTTTAAGCAAGGTTAGGAGTACATTGCCCTCAATCATTTTTCGACTAGTGACATGGGTATTACAATACTCATGTGTGTGTGTATCATTTAAGTTTGTTAACTTTAAGATATTTTAAAAACCAATGATGGCAATTTTGTCCCATCTCTATATTGGAAATAAACTGTTTTTCTTCTTTTTTCTTTTTCTTTTAAAAATGAGTTGATTATAAAGACCACTCAGTATCTGGCAACCCTGACCATGAATACCGTCCAAAATTTAGTATTATGCAGGGTTGGCAGATGCCAAACCCCTATTCGGCTAAAACTTTACTTGTAACAGCTAAACGTGAAAATTTTATCAAACAAGCCAATCTCATAATCCCTCACATAAGGACTGATGAAATGATCACTTATCCATGTCGATTTCTAATTTTTTTTCTTACATTGTTTTGATATACGTTTCCAAAGTGTTGAAAAAGAAATTCTGCTCGACTGAATTGAGCCTAAGCCTGCCCATTCTATTTCCATATTTTTTTGGGCATCCTTAAATTGGATTCAACAATTTATTGGCGATCGTAAACAAATCCCAGAAATTCATGGAAAGAGTTGAATCACTCTTCACTTAATAGTGAAAAGTTGAATAATAAGAAAATCGCACAAGACTCCACCGAAAGGTAACGTCAATCATCTTACACTGAAGTGAATGACGAAGGCGGAAAAATGCATCAAAATTATCTTGGAAATACTGATGTTTTCCAGGCTTTATTCAGTTCTGAGCTCATCAATGGATTGATTAACAGTTTGTTTGCAGCGTTGTAAACACGTTGAAGTGCAGTCTAAATTTAAGTCAATTATTTATTTATTACTAAGAACGAATCGATAATACAGACGTTTATGTTCAGGATGTAAGTTACATGCATTCTACCTTGGAATTAAACAGATATTATTTTACACTTTCGTAAATAAACTAAGAGCTGATCAGCGAATTGCTCGTCAACACAAACATGGAACTAAAGCTATTAGCTTCGTTATAGTTAATCAGTGGATCGATTATCGCCCGAGCATAGTATTTTGCAAAGCAAAGACGCTCGTGAAAAACACTTTCGAAGCATCCTGCAAAACACCACTACATATGACATTTCTTGTGAGTGCATGTTTTTAAAAATTCCTGGTAAAATTTATTTCAAATCCAGGCTTTGTTCAGGGATCTTCCACACAGCACTATCAAAATTTTAAAACTATGTTAGACATAGATTTTCAGTCCGAAGTTTCAAGTCAAAATCGTTACCTCCCTATTTGTTTTGAAATTTCCGACCGATTTCTGGACCCGCGTTGGCATTTCCAGCCAGCCCTGCGCTAGAGATGTTCAATTCTTCTTTCCGAAGCCATTCCGGTCTCGGAAGCACCGCACTAAGAATTGAGTGTCCGGCAACCTTTCCTGTAAAAATGGCAAGAGCGCTCAAAGTTTGCGAGTGAGAGTGAGGGCACGGAGACGGCACTGCGGCGGCTCGTCTTAAAGCGCCTTTTGGCTCCCTGCCATCCGCGCTGGAGCAGGCTGGGGAGGTGCGTCTTCATCCCAGCAGAGGGAGGTGGGAGGAGGAGGTGGGTGAGGAGCAGGAGCAGGAGGAAGAAGATTGGAGAATGAAGAAGGAGCAGCAGGATCAGAAGCAGGGTAAGACGGAGGGTGAACATGGCCATGGCGTTTACTACTCTTGATTATGCACGCCAGAATATTGCCTAAAATTAAAAGCAATTCATGAGTCTTATATGAAACATTCTATCAATACTTATAACAGTTAATCCGATACGTATTCGTAAAACTGAATACTCTAGTGTAACAATTTCAGTAGATTTAGGTTCTCCCACGTCATATCAGATAACTCAGGAACAAAAAAAAAATAGTCACATGACAGGTTTTCAACACACTTCCGCAACTACCTCCCCAAAGTGCTATGAAACAGCAAATAATAAGTTACCTATATCTGATAGCAACATGTGGAACTGTTTCTGATAAATGAACGTTTCTTAAATAGGGAGTTATTTGAACTCTACAGTGCGCCCGCCAATTGGATCATTTACGAACGACTCAAATTTTCCAAAATAATATCAAGTTTGGAGTCTCGGAATTTAAATTCAGAGGAGATTCTTAGTCGCATCTTCTCGCATTCTTAACACATTGACTGCGGCAACTAAATATTAAGTTCAACACCAAACTCAAATTTAGAGCCAATTGTACTAAACCATTTTGAAAATACCAAACAAGAACTGGATCGTGCCTTCATTTAGCTTTAAGTATTTATGAAAATTGAGTTTGCGACTACTGGTCAGTCAACAGCATTATGAAAATTACCTCCGTGTGCCACCGGTGACGCACGTCGCAGTCAAAGTGTTAAGAAAAATCACCCGAAAGTTAACGCAGTATTCTCTGGAGAATATCAGCTCGGATTCTAAGAGCCTGTCATCAAAGAAAATGTGAGAGGCACATAAAAACTGCGAAGCTTGAAAGACTGCAACTCATTTCCAAGTCCGGCCTACTAATGGTAGTGTAAAGACGTTATTTCAATTATATGAAGTGAACTTCCCTTGCCATTATTAGATTATAAAACAGAACCGCCCACCAATATTCTTTTCGCAATCGATAGGCGATGATAGAATTTACAATATTCTGCGATCTTTCAAAACGTTCTAGTTTTTGATCTGTAAAGTCCGACCAAAATAAACTACGGCAAGAGCGTCTCTTTAGGAAAAACTCAACGCCGGGCCAAAAGAAGAGTTCTTGGCCTCTTTGAAAAATAATTCCAGCGCCGAATATGAAGCTCTGCTATTTCATTTGATCCCAACATCAAAGGCAGATCGCGATCGCTGGGAGGCGACCCACCTCCAACCGTGGTAAACAAAACGACACTCGACAGATTACGGAGATGTGTCGTGCTCGAATACTCGTATTTTTGCAGGTGAGTGCAGACAAAGCGCCACGAAGATCAAGACAAGCACCAGTTCCGTAGACTGGAGCAAATCCTTTGGATTGGGAAATCGACTGGCCACGTGTCTAAGGGATGCATGCATGAAGAGTTGAATGGAGAGGTCAAGAATTGCCCAAAATGGAACAATTGCAGTGCCTGCACATTTGTATTTGCGCAACTCTGTTTTAGATGTTTTTGACCATTTCAAGCTCTGATGCGATGCAAATAAACGTATAAACAAAACAAATATTTAACAGAACATTTGAACAGAGCAACAAAATTTATTGACAACCAGAAAATCAACTAAACAAAGAAGTGAATGCCAACATTGATGTCACGTCAAATCATTGTTATTTCATAGTACAACGAGTATCTTGATTTAAAAAACTTTGATGAGAGTCTAGTAACAAACTACGATCAGCATAATCATTACTTCTCCATATTTTGTTGAAAATGAATTATTTAGGGAATAAAATGCCCAATGACAAATCTTTTCAAAATCGAAGAGTTGAACTTCGTAATGAATTATTAACCATTATGGAATTGTTGACCGAGCATGTAAATATTTCATACTCAACTGTTGGTGCTATGGTCCGGAAGCATTCAGAGAAATCCTCGTAAAATCACAGGTCGCTGTCAACGCAGATACGTTAAGTCACGATACGCTGTCAACGCAATACGATACCAGAATATACAATGAGCAATACGAGGATGTATCGTATTTACGTGAGTTTGAATACGCAATACAATACCAGAATATACAATCACGATACGCTGTCAACGCAGACACGTAAAATCACAGGACGCTGTCAACGTAACATGCTGCTTAAGCTGACAAGTGAACCCGTGGCAGCGCGTTCGTATCTAAAGACAGAAGCGAAGTTGCAAGGAATTCACGCTAGTCGAAAAACTGTCTCTAGAGAATTGCACCGAAGTGGTATTCATGCCTTCACTCCATGCAGAATTTCTCTCCTAGCAGCACAACATGTGAAGAACAGTTTGACGTTTCCAAAGATCATTTTGACAAACGAATTGAGTTTTGGGAACGGGTTGCCTGGTCCGATGAAAACAAAATTGAATTCTTTTGCCGAAACGAAGCTCGTCAGGTTTGGAGTGCAACAGGGACTGCCGATGATTCCAAGAACACCAGTCTTATTGTCAGGCATGAAAGATTCAGCTTCGTGGCGTGGGGCAGGTTTACTGCCCGAAGTGTAGTGAAACCCCAAATCATTGTTGGCCAAATGGTTAATACCATAACAGAAAAGTACGAGAGCAGAAGATTTTCTGATCGCCAGAAAATGAGACGGTCGGCGCGAGGGGAATTTTCACCAGAAAAGGACTCCAAACACTCGGTGAAATCAACCGAAGAATGGTCCACGAATGGAAAGATAAGTGTCCTTCCGTGGCCTAGCCAATCGCCTGACCTCAATCGCATTGAAAATTTGTGGCAAATGATCAAACTTGCTCTGTGAAAAGGAACCCAATGAGCTTTGTTGATTTCAGGATCATCTGCACGCCAGAAAGGAATGAAATAACACAAACGGAGCGTCAAAAGTTAGTTTCCAGTAACAATCTTCGTCGATATGCTGTTATTGCAAATAAAAGTCGCGCCATTGCCTCGTTTTGATCAAAAAATTTTGTATCATACATCTCTTTATTTAGTTGAATTAATTGTCATCCATAATTTCTGTTGTTCTGTTTAAATATTCTGATGAATATATATTCTCTGAACTACAAATCCAATTTACCTCAAGTAAGAGCTCGAAATTTATTCTAATAACACCAAAGATGAAAATGGAGAAAATTTTCATATCCAGGCGCTGGGGTATAACAAATTGCTGAAGAGTAATATTTTTTCCCCACTAAAACGAGCCACGAAACGTTGGAATTGACGACATATCATTTCAAATTAAATTAAAAATTAGCTTAAGGCTCACTAACCGCACAAGAGATGTTATAAAGAGAAGAATGACGGCACCATCTCGTATGAAGTTAAAAAAACGGGGAATATGCACATGTGTGCTTCCACACAAGATCCACTGCGCATAGAGACGGTGAGTAGAAAAGGAATTTTTTTGTAACAGGATAAAATTTGAAGGAAGTCAGAAATACTGAAAAGCAGGACAGCAGTGAACCGAAAAAGCTCTTCAAAAACAAAAAGAAGACCTATTAACTATCAGCTCTTCAACAAAGCGAAAACCTTTTTCTGTTTCAACAAAAAGAAGACCTATTAACTATCAGCTCGGAACCTCTCATCTTCCACCACCTGGGAGCGCTAATTCCCATAGATAGAATAGCTGTACCCCGTATCAATGGCTTTTTGCATATACACTGAAAACGAGGACTCCGAGTTTGGATTTTAATCTATTCAATGTATCTATCGAAGAGGAAATTTAAGATGGCAGAGCACCGAAAGAGCTGCAAGATTCAACACTAACACCATAAAAACTGAATTAAATACTTTCTTTATCGTCTGTGGTAAAAGAACAAAATACATTTAATGGTGTATAAAAATGAAATTCTTTCAGAGGTACGTTTGCAACGATAGGGAAAATCTTGGAAAATAGACACGGATCTTTTTGCAAAAGACACTACTTTTTACACTCATTCCAGAGTAACTGCCGGCATGACGTTGTTTTACGCCAGCCACCAGTCTTTTTCGAACAGCTTTACAACAAGCCGTTAAAAATATATCTGAGAGCGAACAACCACGTGCCAGTTTTGCGTCGCAATAAAAGTCGAGAACTTCTAGTTGTTGCCATGCAATTTCGGGGCAGAGGAACTGCAACGTTGTTGGAGAGAGAGTCATCAAATTTCGCGTCGTTTTATGTGAAAGTTTCTAACAGTCATTTGCAGTAAAAATTTGGTGTACGAGAAAAGTATTCAGAAAAGCGAGTTAAGACGTTATACTGGCAACAATAAAACACTAAGGAAATAAAGCAACTGATTTAATTTACGTAAAAAAGTCATACGCAATACAAGTCCATCTTTATTTCGTAGATCTTTCAACCTTGAGGTAACAAAGAGAGTAAACAAAACAAAGATAACTTTGGCAATGACACACACAAGATTATTTCTGCTACTGTATAAAACATGAAAATTTATTTCAGTCTAAATGACCGAATTCAACAGCCTCCGCAATATCGGAATCTTCAATTTGACTGACATCGACAAAGCCAGCAACAAAGAAGCACCAAAAACTTCACGGCAAGTGCAGCAAGAATAGCATCAGCCGTTTCAGCAACTTCATTACTAACAGTCAAAGAACAAGCATAACCATGAACAACCACAGGAGAACTCTACGAGCATCGTCAGTACAATAGAGCACTCCAAGGAACGGAGTTCACTGGCCACCATCAGGGCAGTTAATCAAGGTATTCTTTTCTCTGCGAGATGTTAGTTGAAACCGTAGCATTTTTTTCTGGCTGTTCAGGTGCACAGCCTGAGGGCAGAGCGCAGACGCTGGTGCAGAAGCAGCTCCGATCGATGGTGTGGGCACCAATATTTCCCTCTCTCAGCAACACAGCCTAAAAACTCCAAACTTCTCACTTACGCCATGAATATCTACACAACAAATTCAAGCTTCAGCTCTCACTTCTCAGTACTACTTCAAATGTACATCACACCAAGCGTTCGTATACTTGACAACATAAAGACGCGATGGAGTGACTTGCAGTTACGTTTATCGCATTCAGATGAATGAGATGGGATTTAGATGTCATTTAGGAGACAAAACAATTTGAACCCAACAAGCAGCAAGACTTCTCAAGAAACATTGACATGGGTCGGTTTCAACTATTTTACCTAAGGTAATTATAGCACTAGTAGCATCTGCACCAATGATTGTATTTGGCGTCCTATTAGGCGTGTAACGTAGAGCCGAATACGATATCCAGCTGGCAGACCATAGCTAAGAAAACAGCCCTGCTAACACCAGAATTGCGCACATAAAGTAAACGAACTACTTTCCCAGATATGTTACGAGGCGACCAGGAAAATGAGTTCCAATAGCAGCAGAAACATTAACTCAAGAAGCAGTGGTTAGAGGAGGCCCCTGGTGGCATGTTTTTCCACGCCAAAATTATCCCTTTAAGCGAAATTTTGTTTGATGTATGCTAAATTGTACGATTTTGTCCGGAAAAAGGCGAATCTGGTAACCCTGTACAAGGTGATCAGCATGCAGCGAGCGCAAGCCAACTTGTACGCTGCTGCCGACCAAGGCGCGCCTTCCCAATTTTTCCCTCGCCCTATCCGCCAAAACTCACACAGAAGAACGTAGAAGTGCGATTCTTGCAAGATGAATTGGAGTTCCAGAATACCAAACTACTAACCATCACCATTGATTTACGCGCTGCAATGTTGTTCGATGTTTGTTGGTTGCGCTATGCATGAGAAGAAGGCGGAAGACGCCAGTGACAACCGAAGATCAACAATAGAGTGAGGTGTCTTAATAAAATGCGACACAAGGAGACGCTCTGGTACATCGGTGCATTGTCATTACACACCATCAAAACTAAGTAGAGAACAACTCGAGGTGATAGTATCAGTGGCTTTGTATGCTAATTAATATGTTAAATAAGAATTACATAAAATCGTTCGAGAGATTCGGTATCGGTGAACATTCAATAATAAGTAGCAAATCAACGGATGGAAAAGACAAATTTAACTGCTGTGAAAACTACGCAATAACGCACGTTTCCAAAAATATTGGATTTGCATTAGGTGCGATCATCGTAAAATACCTAGCAATTGTAAACGAACTGTCGGAATTTCGATTGAAGAAAAACAAGGAAAGGCTCCAAATGAAACAAAGCAAAAGCAAATTTTCAAAGAGCAAATTTTCACATGGAACTTGGAGGAATCAGGCAAAGAATGTTTTGAATGACAATGTTCCAAAATTCATTCACTCAAAATTAATTAAATACGAACAAGGCACCAAGACCGAAGACCAAAATAACTGCGATCGCCGAGATTAGATTTGTAGGAAGCCTCCGTAGACTAATGTTAACACAGTATTTTCTAATAAAAATTGGCCTGCAAAGCGCGCATTGTTCCATCAACAAAATGCGTCACTTGAACACCTTGACTTTTTGATGGTTCACTAGTGGCCACTGAAGGCATTTAAATCATGCATGTTACTTACCAGTAGTGACTTTGTACAAGTATTCGAGGAAAATGATACCAGTAGTGACTTTTCACAAGTATTCTAGGAAAATGAAATGATGGCACGTCTCAATTAATGTTTTGTTCATTTTTGGAAATTGAAATGGAGTTTGAATTGAATATTGACCACGGCAACTTAACCCACCGCATTTATAGCGTTAGCTTCCTTTAATTATTGAGCGCAACTCATTGTAACATCAAGTGATAGTGATACGATCAATTAGATAATGTGTAAGTTTGAGACTCGCGAACCACAACAAAGGTATTCCTGAGAGAGGAAGGAGGACAACACCATTTAATATGGAGTTGATTAGATTATAAGAAAGTTTTGGCCTCCCTTTACCACGACAAAGATGTTCAAAGAAAGGAAGGATGAAAGCACTCTTTAGTATGGAGTTAAGGGAACGCGGAATCTATGTACAAGGTGCATAGAAACAGTAAGCTAAGAAAGAAGTTTATGAAATGAGAAAAAAAGTTGGAGAAGAAAGTAGTAAGTGCTGAAAACAGGACAGAAGTGAACCGAAAAAAGATGGTCCTTAACATAGCAATAAACACTATTTCAACAAAAAGAAGGCCTACCTAACTCCCAGCTCGGGCCCTCACACATTTTCCCCCTGAGAACGCCAATTCCCATAGTAGTGTGGAGTTGAGCGAAAGCGAAATCTATGCACGTTGTGTGTACTCCGCTTTGCTCACAGAAACAGCTAAATTGGAAGAAATTTTTGAAAACTCAAATTTTAAGGAGTAATAGGTGCTGAAAAAAGGACAGCAACGAACCGAAGGAAGGATGGTTCGAAAAAATAAAAACTGTTTTCTATTTCAAGAAAAGGAAGGTCTACCAAAATAAATGATATTGCTAATACCTAAACAATTGACAGTGTTTTTAAAACACGTTCTGACAGTCCCCAAGCAATGTAATGAATGCGAGTAGTTTTTAGCATAGGCACAGTACACAGCGAACAGGAAATTCTGACATACGACGACGCAAGTGTCCTTGTATCTCTTCGATCGTATCCGAACACAAGGAAACGAACTGCATCAACTGATATGCACGAGGGACCACAAGAATACACTGTAATTATTATCAACGCGGTATTGCTTCGTAGCTTCATATTAGTAAAAGCAAATAACATTTTTCCTTGCACCAGAAAATGAGTGTACACCAGTGAGGGGGATTTATCTATTAGATTTATTTACATGGAAATGTTGCAGCTCGAGACCGTACACCCGCAGCGTTCAAGCAGAACACTTTAAGCAGCAAAGGGAAAAGTTGGACAATATAACCAAACAGGGGAAAAAACTTTTCATGGAGGCAGCGAGTTCAGGTAAAGTTTCTAGCTATTCCGAGCCCCGACATAAAATTTTGCAGCGCAACAGTCGTCTATGAAATTGCTTGATAGGGCTCTTGAGGACAGGGAAAGCCGGCTTTATTTTTATAAAAATCCAGTTTTCTTGCTTCCCTGAGACTGAAGTGTGTCGAATTTTTTGAGTACGTAAAAACTTGGACAGCATCCAGTAGGTGAAATGCAAATATCGCTTTCATCACGAGACCTCTTGCAGAGAAACGAGATTCTTATTAAATACAGACCTACACCGTAACAATGATCAGCTTAGTAGGCATTAACAGTAAATGAAAAAAACTATGTTTTTCACAAGAATCACTAGTAAGATTAAGATTGAAATGTTTCATATGATCGCAAAAACTGACAAAAATTGTCGACCTTATTGATTAAATAAGTTATCGATCACGTTGTTTATAATATCCCACTTTTCACTGTCAGTTGTACATTTATCACAGTGATGATATAGTGCATCAACACAGTTCACAGGAGTACTTCGACTCCTATACATAAAAAGTACATTCACGGCACAGATTTAAACATCGAAGACAATCATACAGGAGGTCGGATAGCACTGACAGTGGGCCCCTCAAACACGGAGGAGAAAAAAAAGTAATTTAGCGTAGACACAGTGACATATTTCAAAGGTACAGAAGTAATTCACAGATAGTGGAGCACACGTAACTACAAGAGTACTTTTTTAAAGAGTTTTCTACCAT
Organism: Platorchestia sp. MABIK; assembly: GCA_014220935.1. NCBI lineage: Eukaryota > Metazoa > Arthropoda > Malacostraca > Amphipoda > Talitridae > Platorchestia > Platorchestia sp. MABIK. Next base: position 105,074 of record JACJUY010000950.1, read on the forward strand.
TTATTTTCACAAGCATCACAGAGTTAACGCGCAGAAATTGCTTTAGTGAGAAAGTACGGAGCACAAATTCTCCACGTCACAAAAACGAAGACGGACACCACCTGCGAACCGCTCCAGTGGAATACAGATTTTCGTAGTGCGCTACTACGTTGAGGGCAAGGCGGATTTGAGATTAGATGTTTTAGCTTAAACACCCCTAACCCCAACAAAGGCGTTCCAAAAAAAGGAATAAAGAAGGCACCATTTAGTATGGAGTTAAGGAAACGCGGAATCTAAGCCCAAAGTGCATGGAGACAGTAAGTTGAGAAAGAAGTTCACGAAACAATATTAAAGTTGAAGAAGGAAGTGTTAGGTGCTGAAAACAGGACAACAGCAAACCAATCAAAAAAGGATCCGTCACAAAACAAAAAGCCATTCTATTTCAACAAAAGGAAGGCTTACCTAACGATTAGCTCGAGACCTCGCATATTTTACTCGGGAGCGTAAATTCCCATAGATACAATAGTTGCATCCCCCTGAGGGGCGTGGAGATTGATACGGTACATCAATCTAGCGTGTAGATTGATACGGCACATCAATCTAGCGTGTAGATTGATACGGCACATCAATCTAGCGTGTAGATTGATACGGCACATCAATCTAGCGTGTAGATTGATACGGCACATCAATCTAGCGTGTAGAGAGTAGCGCTGATACACTACATCAGTCCAGCAGGAAACCAAGACAAAGTACATCAGTCAAACGAGTAGCCTTGATGGGGTACATCAGTTAACCCAACGCTTGAACTGAATTTCTAAAAGGACGAGGCAATGAAAAAATCAGACTCATGAACTATTTTTCTAGCATTCGCGTGACGTCATTCGAGCATTTTGTTAACTTCCACATAACAAAGTCTGCTGGATTCACTCGGTGATGCCTCCCATGAAATAATTATATCAGTCTAGAGAAACATCTGGTGTATTTTCATCATCAGTGCGAAAACTCCATCCTTTTCACCCAGGAGTTTGTCCATCGTACGTTTACAAGTTCGAATATTAGATGCATCGAAGAACGGCTGTCTCAAATAGAAAGTACAACACCAAGATGTGAAAGAGCAATTTGATTTGAAATGCGGTGACTGTTCTATAACAAGGTGCACGACGCATATACGCGCCTCTGGTTACACTGAACACTTTCAATAAACCACTTTTATTTCTACTAAAACGAATCGAAAAACTAACATTTTCGGTATTTTCTAACGCCAAAACAACCATTGCATGAACTTACACTTGGGAATAATACGATAAATACATTTTTTGGGTCAGCAGTTCCCTCATATCAGACACCGTCGACGATCGGAAGCAATGACTGTCGAGGATGTCATTCGCAAGCAGCTTCGTAGCTAATTTACGATGTGATAGGCTCAGTCTCTACGTATTCCGGCTCCGATATCAGAGCAGCCTCTCCCAACACCTCTGTGTTACAAAAAAAGGTTCGGTCAGCTTGCATGCCTAGGATGTCATCAGCTCGGCCAAACTAGCCGCACGCATGTAAATTTTACTTTATTCTCTACGAAATGGTGAAAATATTTAAGGACTTTAGAGCTACGAGTTGAGGTAAAAATGTCGGTTGTCAGTTGACCGGAAATAATGTGTACTGCTGGAGTGAAAATCAATCTGGAGAACATTTGACCGGCAGAAGGAACAGGAAAGACGTTGAAGTTTAAATACTTAAATTTGATAAAAAAGTCAATTCCGACAAACAAGGAACTATTGGCATTCGCAACGATTTAAATTTAACGAATATTTGAGAACTGTCAACTTGTTAAAGAACTTCCGCAATAACAAGCTGAAGAATTTAGAGTGAGAAGAGTCTTTTAAAGCAGTCATTGCGAAGGCAACAACCGATACGAGCCAAAATTTGAAGGTCTGCAACTGTATTTCGTGGCTAAAATTAAAACGACGAACAGACAAGTTACAATCCAAGAAATTTAAGGGACAGTTGTTTAAAGTTGTATACTATCAGGAATAAACACCAACTCGAAGATGTGAAATAACATTTACACTGAAACGACATTGTCTTGTAGACAGAATATTTCATGAAAATTGAGTTCAGAAATTGTAAACTTTCTGGTTTAAAAAATCCAAAACGAAAACACTAGTTCTGCTCACACCAGAGAAATGCACGCAGTAGTTGACGAGCGAGCCTCGAACTCTTTGTTAGGCAGCTGTGGTAAGATTTTGTGTCGGTACTCGGCAGAAAGAGGCTACTGAGGTAGCTTCACTAGCGAACAAAGTTTGAGAGAGTGTCAAGCACAGATTGCAACAGCTTGTGTGTAATTATGGATCTACGGCAAAGCGATACACAGGATGCCCCAGAAGTTGCGCACTTTTCGGGTTCTTCATAAAAATACATATGATATTAATTTTATCGATCTATAGAGCGCTATGTTGCCCCATCTCTTACAAACGTAAAAACCAATTGGATTCTTTCTTGTACTGTTAGTTTCTAGCCCATATCTGATCTAATCTGAAACTTAAAAAAATATAAACTATAGTAAGGTGCGCGACGTCTGGGACACTGTAATATTTAAAACTATAATATTCCTCCCAAAACTACAAACTTACATGTTGACTACGGTCGCGTAGTTGCTACGGTTTGTTAGGCTGTAAGTGGCAGAATTGCAAAATGGACTTTGTAATTCGAAACATTTCTATCCGTTCTAAGAAGAGTGAAAAATACGATAATATTTACCTCATTCGCTTAAATATACTTCAAAAACAGGCAGGGAAACGATTAAGTGCTATTCATTTTACCGGTACGTGAATGAGCAATATACCTAGTGGTACACATGTGTCCCAATACGTAGTCAACGTGTTGACACGTTGCTTGCGATACGACCCATCGATGGGTCGTTTGAAAAATTCTAACAGTCTTTTAAAATTAACGGTATTAAATGGATCTAATAAATGATTTGGTAATAATAAAATTACTTACAACTTTAGACGTAAAGTTTGAGTTGAATGCTGAACACCAGTTTAACCCATCGCAGTGAACGTTATAAAAAACGCGGTCAGACATATCGCAGTCAACGAGTTCAGGAGAGCTCTCGGTATGTCCGCGGAGCGCAGAGTTCATTGGACCAGCCGCTACCGTATCCAATATCAGGAGCACAAGACGAGCAAATTTGCGGGAACGTTTATCAAGTGAACTTGAAGAATCCATCAAAAAGACAAGTGGGCCGCTAGCTGGCGGTTCTTGCTCTTAAGCGAGACCTACCATATTTCTGGACAAAATTCCTTACCGTTCAGAAAGTTTAATTTTTCCATTTGTCCTGGTGTAATGAATAACATACAAGCCATTTGAGAGAGGAAAATATACATGAAATCCCGCTTTCAATGAGCTTTCGCTTAACATTACCTAAAGGGATTCAGAAACTTTATTTGCTTGGAGGTCACGCATGGCTTTTCATTAAATCATTTCTTAACGAAAAAAATGCGAACGCTTCAAAACTCTATTGAAAATTTCATCCAAAGAAATAATGAATATACCAAGAACCTTACATCCTACACGAACACACTAAAGTCTAAGCGTAACCAACATCAGCAATGTCACCTCACTGAAATCGGCAATTTCCACACAAGAAAGAGCTTCAAATGAATCGCTGATATTCATACCAGAACACCAAAGAGTATTTCATGGAAACAAGACCTCTTCTGCGCTGAAAACCCTTGCCAGAAAACGGAGGGATACAAGGAGCTTGCAGTGAGCGAGTGCACCGAGTCCCAGCCGCGCTATCAGTAAAGACAACCTTTACAATTTCAGTCAAGACAACCTTTACACTTTCAGTAAAGACAGTCAGTATTTGAGCCCACAGGTAGAGGCATCGCGGTCCAGAATCCGACACGACAATCGTTCAAGAGATTGGACGCTAAGACGGTCCCTGTAAAAATATCCTGCGGATTTTGGAGGCGCATTTACAAACCCTGAGAGTGTCGAGATAAACGCTTACGAGGCACCAGATTTTGAAACATTCTGCGTCGTCACAGCGGTATGACTGGCAGCGTAAACTTTCCTGTCGACTTGGCTACCCTATGTGCGGCGTAAACATTTCTGTCGGCTTGGCTACCCTAATATGTAGTTCTCACTGGTTAAAACTAAGTTTAAATTATCTTCGTGCAAAATTAGGAAAATTCAAACAGAAAAAGAGCACATGGGTGTAGCACAGAAAACTTTCGCTGCAGTAAAATGTGTTCGATAAGCCAAACCCCGGCAGGTCTCGAGCATGGTGCTCGTCAGTGACATCTCCAATTCTCAGTGAGTGTACGCACCTGAAGAAAAGCTTCTAATGGAGTTGCTTCTGTCGTACTTCATCTTCTGATATCTAGAAGAACTTGAACTGTGGAGGAACGGATCCAGGAAGTAAAATATGCGAATTATCAGAAGAAATATTTAAGTCTTCACAACCGCTGTTCTAACCGGGGAACACTCGCGATTTCAAACAAAATTGATAAACATCATGAATTTCAAGGTGTGTAACGATGTGTTATTTTTAACTATTATAAATATCTGTTCTTTCTTATAATGAACTGTATGAGCGAGTTAAAATTCTCAGTGGGCAATACTAAAAGCAAGACTGAATTGCACAAACCCTACTGAATGATCACAAAACTTTTTTCAGAAAGCTGAGAGGAATGTTCTCTTAACACTCTGACCGTAACGTGCACCCCAGGTGTACAAGGAGGGGATTTTCACAATGATGCTGACCGACCAGTAGTCACAAACTCAATTTTCATAAATAATTTGTTGAAGATAAATGAAGGCACGATTTAGTTAATGTTTGTTATTGTCAAAATTGCTCACAACCGAGTTTAAATTTGAGTTAAATGTTGTACTCATGTTTAACCAATTGCGGTCAAAGTGTTGAAGCAAAAGAGTGTCTAAGAGTTGACTTTCTCCTCGGGCGGGGCCGAGCCAGCTTTGGCACGTGCGCCAAACGCAGCACGTCGATGACTTGTCTCAGGTCCGCGAAACAAGTGTTTTAAATTAAGTCGAATTCTTTGAATGTTTCAGAAAGGGCAGTTGGTATTCTAAAAGAAAATTTTCAGCAGGCACGTGTACAAAATAGCGCTCAAAGCACATCACGCAACTCAAGAAAAAGTCGCCCACTCCAGCCCTACAGCGACACGAATGCGTACGATTGACACGAGTGCTCCACAGAAGTTGGGAAGTGACGATGGTCTGAGCACTGGTCTCAGCACCGTACTACAGGCGATTATACTGCACCAGCCTGCGTACAATGCTGCTACTCAAATGTACGAGCACGAACTTCGTACCTAAATGGAATTGGATCATGCAGTCCGCCACTGCCGCAGCTCATACCAATGAAGTAGGAAAGAGTGCACTCTAGTCGTTGAGTTGTTAAGTCAGAAAATATACCCAAGAGTTCGAGCCGGTCATTTTGACAATAGCGAACGTGAGTTGAATATTGTAGAGAGCTTTAAACGTCAAGGTTACCCAAGTTATTGCAGTAAAAATTCTTAATGGTTTCAACACGAGCAACTTATGAGAAGAGGCGAATACAAATACGTCGGGACGAAGAGTAACCCGACTTGACTATTATGCGTCAGCTAGAGGGACCAAGCCAGCAGCGCTGTAGTGTCAATTGGAAACTCAAGTTCATCGCAGGATGGAAACGTATCGCCAAATTAAATTGTTGAACTTGAATTAAATTCAACGCCAAAAACTGGCGACAGCGACAGGGGATAAAGGAAATTGAACTCGCAAAGGACCTGTGAGGAACGAAGTAAGCCGAGACTAAAACGATGACTTGAAATGGGAGCGCGTACACCCTTGTTCTCCGGCATCCAAATAGAAATTCTGACAGAAACTACATTGATACTAAATCCTGAAATATGAATTGATATTTGCGTCTTAAGTGAAAGAACTTATTCATAGCTTATTCATAGCCTACTTTCAATTGAAACAATCATGGCGCTGAAATTCCAAAACACAAACGGAAACATCACAACTTTGAGACAAAATTCCTACGTCCAGGTCCGCACAGCTGAAGAAATGCGAAGACGAAGTATTTAAAGGAGACGATACAGTAGATGAACTAAACATAAATACAGTAAAAGCGAGGCTTGCTATGCACCCAGATTTATGGTGACCAAGGGTTAAAAAAAAGACAGCACGCTAAAATGCTAAAATGCGCGAGGCAGATTCATGCATCAAGGCTCACAGGCTTTTCAGTAATGAGTTTGGAGATGTTAAAAAAAAATATTTTCACACACATGCTTCAGTCAAAAAGAAGTCGGTCATGGATTAAAGCATAAATACCAAATAAATGCAACTATTTGAAAAGACAGAACAACTTGACCAACATCGTTCTTGCACCGATTCGCTTCAAAGCGAGTTAAAAAAAAAAATAGGCCAACAGCGGAACACATTTTTGCACAAAAATACAGAGGCAAGTGGTAAAAGGATGTTTTGAGGTTCAAATTTCGGTCAATGAAAGTTTCAGAGTACATAGTAACGAGACAGCACTGCGGTAACCCGTTGGAACTGTTGCTTGAATAAATATGTTAAACCGAGCAACTATTTTTCCAACAGACCGACAATTTTTAAACAAAAGCACTGCAACAATTAAAACAAAAGCGGTTGGTAATCGACCTCATCAAGTAAACTAGTTTTTAAATGAAAATTGATAATAATAACGACCAACGAAGGAAAAAACGACTGTAATTCATAATCTCCCTGACAATTTCAGTCAATAAAATATTTCATGGCATTCATAATAAATATTCAAATCAGTTGACAAACTCTCTGAAATTGGCCGAGTTTAAAACCAGAGGGCTTTTCAGCTAATATAAGACACAATTTACGCCGTTCCCGATATTCCCGTGCAATTTTCAAAGTGCTAAAATGAGGCGTACAAAAGTTTCGAGACATTTCAAAGCAAAAGTCATTAGGTAACTAAAAACAAAGTGATATTTTTATCCTAATCCACCTGAAGGTCAGGGAATAAATACGATAAATTTGTTCACACATGGATTTCTCTATACATACATGCAGTAGATCGCTGTAAGCAAGAGTACGAAGTTTTATAATCTATGATCGACGTTGTTCCTAACTCAAACAGCGAGAAGATTCTCCTTCTGATATACGATCTCAGGTATCGTCACCAGAATGAACCACCATACAGTCGCGTTCCTTTCTTCAGAAGAAGAAGAAGGAAAGAAGGGAACGCCACTGCAGCAGTTCGCGTGACACGTCGCCACTCCCACAAGGGTACCTCAAATTAGAAACTCATTCGAGCAGAATCAGAAAGGCTCAACCGAAGAGAGCTGCAAGGGAAAAAGTTATACCACGTAGAATTAAGAATAGAATCTAGAGCGAGCAGCTGAAAATTAATTACTTGCATACTTACGATGAATGCAGTTCTCGATACTCAAGAGGAAAGTTATTTCACCAGCGTACACCAAGAATGATCTTGAAAAAATTCTGCTTTGTTTTAAATAATGAAATATTCCTCCAATATCGAAGGTACTTGACTACGCTACAGAGAATAGAAAATAGGTGACACTCATCATATGTGAACGAAGTAAAAGAAATTAGTAGAGACCTTGAGTGGGAGAATAAAATTCGATAGACTCGCAACAATTTGCCGAAACAATTTGTTCGCCAACAACAAAAATGAAAGACAAGCTTCAATAGGAAAAGATTACATCATTTTAATTAACTTGGACTAATTAAGCAATATTAGTGAAAATAAGGCAAGTCACAGAGCTCAGACCTCACAGTCGCAACTGAAGTATCGCTTCCATAATTGCAGAGATTTTACCCTCAGTTTGTGGAGATCCCGACACCGAGATGAAGACGAGACCAAGAGGACGAGTTATGAGCTATATTTAGAACTTGTCTACCACTTCCATCAAATAAATACCATCATCATGGAGGAACTCGACACAGATTTACGTCGAAGGACCTGGATGGGCCAAATGAAGGGAGATGTATATTCATTATTGCTCGTGAAATCAGATGGCACACCGAGACGCTAAACATATTAAGAATTAAGTACAAGGTTCAAATAACTTCCCCGCTGACGAACAAAATCAAATTGATCACACCCTCCTGAGGGGCTTCAATGTTCGAATAATTAAAAAAGAGAACGTTAAAAGACAGTTTTACATGAACGAAAAGAGCACAAAAATGGTCAAAAATCTACTTTTTGGATCGTTTGGGAGCTAAAAACAAGGCTTTGGATGACATCCTCAGTTTTTGGTCCATGAAACAGTTGCACCGATGCAACTGCAACCAACTAATTCAGTTGCTCCGGTCGCAGACGAAGCACAGAAGTGATGTGCTGCATGCCAAGTATCAAGGATACTCTTGTGCTACTCCATCAGCGAGTTAAAAGGCGAGAGCTATTCTGATCAGACCTACGAAATGGTCAGACGTCTAAGTTTTCAAATCACATTAACCCTGAAAAACACAATAATGCTACACACAGTCCCATATAGAATTGCAGCTAATGATGTTGCGTAAACTTGTTGATTAGCTTTCACTTCAGAATAGCTTGTATTCGGCAAACGTTTCCAACATGCAACTCAAACTTCTATTTATATGCGACAACTTCACTGGTTTTGCAAAATCTGAGCCATTCTTAATGATAGTTTGGCTACATCGCAAAGTTCACGATACATCTAACTTTTTAACATGATTCAACTATTCAGCTACTGGACAATTTCACACTAATTTATTTACCTGTGTAAATAATTACTTTTTGTTATATATTAGCAGTTTCGTCACCCAAGACGCTTTAAAGACGTAACATCAGTGGATCCACAGTACTTAACTTTGTCATCTTTTTTTATAATCGAATCATCACTTCTGCTGCTGCCGTTTGGTGAGAAAGTTAAAGTTAAAAAATTACATTAAAATTGCATGCTAGCTTCTAACACTGATTTATCAAGTAGAAGTACCAGAAAATTGTATTAAACAAAACAAACAAACAAAAAAATAAAATAAAAATCAAGAGTTGTAACGAAGACATGTCTTAGTAAAGAATTTGACAAATTGCAGAGCTTAAAGTTCCGTTAGCCTGCACAGCGTACAGAACAGCTGTTGAAATGATACTTTTCGTTGAGAAACATATTTTTAAACACGATACACTTAGGAATAATGAAAGAAAAGTACGAATAGCGTGAGTAGCATATTATATCCTGTGTAGGGCTGAATCCTCGCATGGTATTATCTTCATGACAAATGTCTATATTTCAAGAAATTAAAAGTTCGATTGAAAATTGGTTTTAAAGAAACGCTCAAGAATGATGCGACTTCAGAAAAGCATGTGAACCACGCACGATAGAGTCATTTGCGAGCCGCATGTAAGATCCAATGGTCGACCAACAAACCATAAACTCGCCCCCGACAAACACTGAGGCGCTAGTTGCAGTAAAGACTGCAGTGCACAATTTGCGGAACACAATACCACCACACCCTCAGACGGCATCAGCTGCGGAAAAAGAGCTGACGAGCGCCTGTGCTCATTACGACGAGTGACTGGTGAGCGAAAAATCTGAATACAACGACGTCATGACTTGCAAGCCACGACTGGTAACCTAAAACGCTAAGTAACAGTGGAACGAGTGCAAGGGTTGGTGTCAACAAAAACATTCCGGGGTAAAAACACACTGCGGATACAACAGTGACCAAGCGGCGTCATAACTTACAGCTCTGACTAGGACTGAATACCTAAAACACTAAGCAACAGTGGGACAAGCTCAAGGGTCGTTTTCAACAAAAATATTCCGGGGTATATACACACTGCGGATACAACACCGACCAAATACAGAAAAAAACAACAGCAAAAACAGACATTCGAGAGGAAAAAATAATTCAGAACATTAACACTGAGGAGGAGCAAGAACAGGACCGGCAGAAGAGCACATCTTATCGTTGTGTAGCTCATGCAAAGCGGCGTCTCTACGAGCCATCTGCATCTAAAGCTGTGGTCAAGGCGGCGGGCGTCGCTTCCAAAATCGCGCAAGCAAAGCATAAAGAAATCGCTAACTCAACTAGCGCACGCGAGGAGTTGCTCGAACGCATGTAATAAAAGAAATCGCCGCTGAGATCCAAACTCAAAAAAGGGACATTAGGATTGCAGTTGGATTTCTAAAAGTGGGTGTGAAGAGAAAGCCTTTGGAAAAATATAATCTTAACTCGTTCACCGCGTTTCTACAGCGATAAACGGTTGCTTTGGTTAGGTTGTAAGTAACAGAATTGGGAAATAGACTTTACTGCTTGAATACATTTCTATTCTCCTTAAGAAATATGAGAACGTAATTGTACAATAACATTTCATCTCGTACGATAACAGATATTTTTTAAAAAGATCGCGAAACATAAAATGTTATTCATTTATACCAGTATGTGAATAAGGAATTTACAGAATCGTTCATATGTGGCCAACGCGCAGGGAACGTGTTAAGAACGTATTTATTAGTCATCTCTAGAAACTGTGAATTCTGGAATGAAAACCGATGGCTGGTGAGAACTTCAGCAAACATCCATTTCTATTACTGAATCTTGCCAATTTAATAATTATCTTTATAGACACCACACACATCACACGTCTGTATGGCAAATCAGATAACACCACAAGACTCGATAGGATCAAATGACTAAAGGGATAAAAGAAAAAGAAATCAAAAAATCATTGAAACAAAATGACTGGCACCTCATTACAGAGGACGAGGTTTACATAGTTTAACCCTTTCGGTACGATAATTCAAATGGTCCGAGTAAAAACTTCCAGGGGAAAAATTTGTCATTACCCTGAATTGTCAGTAAAATTGTCCTGGTGTGGGTGAAATTTTGAATTTTTGAGGCTCTTTGAATTTGCATCTTTGAATTTTAAATTTTTTTGTATCTTTGAGGCTCTATGCTTGGCGACGGAAATTTTCGACGTTAAAAATAAAGTTTTTGTATTTACGAAGAAATTATTCATAAGTTTTTGCCCGAATTCATCAAAAATGAATAAAGTTAAGAAAAAACTTGCTCAAATTAAATAGACAGGGTATTGAATGTGTTGCACGGACCCTGTGGCATGAACTTAGAGGTAACCTATGGTAATTTACGCGTGCAGGCTTCTGGAAATGTTTAAAAACTAGTTTCATGAATGCTTGGAATTTCCCTAATTTTGTTATGTACTCCAAAATATTCCCTCACTAGTTAAATTTCTTTCAAATTTGGTTAGATGCTCTAAACTAGAAGCACTAGCCAACTTGGCACTGAAGTAGCCGTCAGTATACCGAAAGGGTTAAGACCACAATTGTCATACTTCCAAAGCCACGTTGTTCGAGGGTCGATAGGAACCTAAATGATAATCGCATACGCTAAAGTACATAATTGCACGTCCGTGCATTGAATTAATCCTCGATGGATAGCTAACTTCATCTACCGCCCGCGAATAACCACATTACAGCAAGCGCTGGCGCCATAACTCTCGTTACTAGACTAACTTTCCACAAGACTTCTGCAACACATGCATAGGAAGCACAAGGAGGACTCCGAGTTTATCGCAAGCTAGAGATGACAGATCGTTCTTATAACTCAGACGCAAAATATATCCAAGTGTGAAAGCAAAATGCTAACTAATAAGTTACAGATATGTTAGTGAGATAACGTGGATACTTTTATGCATCCTATCGAGCGCGCGTCGAGAGACGGATACGCAAAACTCTGGCGTGTAACAGCCATCAGTTGCTGAGAAATGAGAAAAATCTAAGAAACAAATATCTTCGTCACTAAATGTTCTAGTACGGTACTTGGTCTTCTAGAAAAACCTAATGCATAATAATTGTCTACACCGATGACTCTGCAAGTACTTCCCGCTGGATAAAGAAAATCAAATGAATTTACTTTCATTGCATTGTGCGGGTTAAAAATTGAATTGTTTTGGAATTTAAATCGACTTCGACGTGGGTTGAAAACCACAATTCAGTTCGAAACAAAGCCCCAAAAACCAGCAAAAAAGCTCGTCGTACTAAGGAAAGTACGTGAAAACGATAGGACAGGTGCCCCAGTGATCAAGACCTAGCAGTAATCAAATTCCGGGCCCCGTCAATATAGCAGCGATAGGACAGGTGCCCCAGTGATCAGGCCTTACAATAATCTAATTCTGGCACCCGTCAAAAGAGCAGCAAAAGAGCAGGTGACCCAGTGATCAGGC
>JACJUY010000950.1:134277-145108 GCA_014220935.1 Platorchestia sp. MABIK
ATACATGGAAAATGCATCATTAATGATTGCAGGGCACTATTCCACATTTCAATGACATAATTACTGATAAACGAAGTAAAAATTCCACAAAAACCGTTTGCTTAGCAGCCGAAGGAAATGTTTTGCTCTAGAGTACAGCCCGACGAGGGGGAACCGTCATTCCACCCTGGCGTTAATTATCAAATAATGTGAAAAACAAACGGACAAGATGATATGTATCAGGCTTGATTGGAATAAAACATCTTTTTTCTTTCAGTAGATTCCTGGCACAATGTTCGATCCTAAGCCATTCAGAGGCGGGCGCTGTTTAAATAGTTCTTCTTGAGACGAGTCAAAGTTATCACGAAAAATGATCTTTTGAATTGCACTTCGATGCTGGCAAATGAAAGTTTACAATCAAGTATGCCAGAGCAGTAAACAATAGGTTATGGCAACCATTAGAACGAGAAGAATGAAGAAGAACCATGAATTTTGCACACCAACAGCTCATTCAAGTATTGCTAGTTTTGCGCGCTTCAGAAAGAAACGAATGAGCGGAAAATACTAACTCATTTCTGAACGGCACAGTTAAACCCATAAGGGCAGCAAGTGTTGCCGATTCTGGAGGTTAGCGAGCTGCTCTGACCACGGAGAATCTTCGAGCTGACACAGCGGATAGGAAAATTGCCTACCCGTTGTTCCTGAAACTGTCTTCCAAACAGCAGGAAAAAAGTCAAGTTTTCCAACGAATCGAAACGCAGTCCTATTAGCAGTGTAACAGGAAGAATATCGGAAGTTCTTGCTGCTAAATCAGCGAGAGGAAGATTTACATAACATCGGAAATTGCTACATTCTAGATAACGCACACGTTTTAAGTTAATGTGGCCAAGTTTAGTAGGAGTTCTCGGTGAGATTCAAGTCCGCTCTTTAAACTATACGGTTAGTTTCCCTTGGTAATGGGGCATTAAACATACGATGAAACGGAAATTCCCTGACTACATCATTCACATAAAGATAGGAAGCATTTTTACACCATTCATAAAAAGTTTACTTTGAAATACATAAGGGAGAAAAATTCGACACAATGCTGTTTAAATACCAACTTCTAATAAAGAGCGTCTGTCTTTCCCAATACACGCACGAACGTGTTCACGGACGGACTGTAAGCGTGATAATTTCTCAAAAAGTACACAGCACAAAAGAGTGTATATTTTTTATAAGGGGCTCACAACCGAGTAGATCGTTACATACTTGCATTAATCCTATTTATTCACGAGGAAGTAAATAAAAAAATAATTCAATATAGCAACTCAAATTCGTCTTCTATAAAAGGAATATTGGAAAGTGGTCTTGCGCTAATAATTTCTGGTGATGAAGCCACAGAATACCATATAAGTATAAAAGTTTTGTTTCCTAACAACCTAGAAAGCTGATTTCTGCGTGAACAAGCGACGCGGACATAAATAAGAAGAAAACTACAATTTTAGTTCTGCATTAAATAGGCACATTAGATAATGGATCGTATTTTGTCGCTTTCTTTCTAACTCTAACTTCAACAATAACGGTAGAGAGGAGGTTAAATCGATCATACCGAGTCATTGGAACCACTTCAACAAATATTGACAATGCTCATGACACGTACCAAATTGGCACGATTGTCCAAATAACGCACAGTACGACCGGGCCAAGAACACCAGTGAGCCGCAACACGCTGCATCAAGATCGATACAAACAAATCAAGATGATATTTGGTCAGGCGTGAAAAACAGGAAACGACATGAAGAACAAAGACGCTCAGTGGAGGCGATACAGTTCGAGCGTAGCGCTGCAGGGTCGTCAGGCTGCGAGAGGCACAAAGATTGCCAGAAAACAAGACAATCTAGCTCCCTGTTTAGCAGTTCCAATTAAAGGGGATCAATTAGAACGCAAGAAGCTGCGCCACAAGTGAAGTCCTAATGCCACGGTACACACATTATCATGTTCACTTTATTTCTCGCTCACCAGCTTGGCGTGGTGCGACGATATCTACCTAGTTGTACCTAGTAAACTGGATACCTAAACGCTACGCAGTGACTGGAAATGTATGCTCTTTTGAAATTGTAATTCATTCTTTTGGTAATTGTTTCATCCCATGGGCTCCTAACATACAGATAGAGGAATACAAAATTGATACGCATTTCAAGTGTTTATTTAAGAACAACTCCACGAACAAATCATGGCACTGACGTATGAAAATATTAAATTAAACTAAACGAGTGGGCTACTTCAAGCTTCGCTAACCATAACAAAGGTGTTCCGAAGAAAGGATGGAAGAAGGCACCAAGTAAGTAGTAAGAAACTGTGGGAGTGGAGAAACTGTGCACAAGGGGCCTCATACGAACAGCGTATAGATACAGCAAGATTGAAAAACGTCAATACTGCAAGAAAACGTTTAAGAAGCAATAGTAGCTAAAAAAATGGACAGCAGTGAACCGAAAAATAATGGACCTTCACGGAAGAAGAAACGCATTCTGTTTAAACAAAAGGAAGGCCGACCTAACTTAATGTCTTTCTTCTGTGAGCGCTTATTCTTATAAATACCGTAGTTGTATCCTCCGAGGGGAAATAGAGTAATAATGGACTACCTCTTGAAAGGATTAAAGGTGTTTCAGCTTCGTACGACAACGAGCAAAGGAATTACAAACACATTAGTATGTAAAGGTAACACCTAGTTTTTTGGAATGCACTGAAAGTACGAAGATCGAACGGGAACAATACAAACGCAACATACCTCACTTTTGGAAAGCACTGAAAGGACAAAAATCGCACGGGAGCAAAACAACCGCAACAGACCTCACTTTTGGAACGCACTGAAAGTACGAAGACTGCGCGTGAGCAAGCGATTGCCTTGAGAGGCGGTCTCAAAGCCCTGCTGTCGGTGCAGCCTTGCGTCCTTCAGTGCCTGTGACCGGCTATAGAACACTACGACGCTGCGAGCAGAGCCCAAATTGGACTAAACGTCTCCAAAGATTACGCTGCACCGAAAATACACAAGTTGCTGAAGACAAGCTCCTGGTGTGAAGTAAATTTTTCTTGACAGACGGTATTAAAAAGTTGTGGATTTGCATTTTCGTTGGTAGTATCCGAGTTTTAATTTTTAAATTCATAAAGTGGATTAAAATTTTGGAACTTATGACTATTTATAGATAAAGAAAGCAGGGATCATAGTAAGAAATGCCTTTGATCATCAAGTTTTTCTTAGCCCTCATTATAAATTTACGCACTTGCAGTCGAACTAAAAAATGTTTCTCCACTTAATGACATCAGTTCACATACCCATTACAAACTACCGTATGATGAAACACCAAACACTACAAGGAAACACTTCTGTCAATCATCATCGTCGTGAAATCTGAGTCTGAGAGGTAGAGCGAGCGAGCAGTTAGAACATTTTTTATGGACTTTAGAACATTTTTCATGGTCTTTGACACCGATATGAAAAAAAGGGCTGGTATTCCCACGTAATTTATTTGAACATAACTCCGCTAACGTCTCACAGCCACCAACAACGCAAAAATTCAAGCTGCTCTCACTTCTCTCGTTCAGTGCTCGATGAGTGGGGCTAACAAACCACTCTGTTAAGCAAGAAAATTTTCTCTCGCAAGAATTTCATCAAACCTGGACTTCTAGACGGGAACTTTAATTAGTGTACTTAGTTGGAGCGTGTTCCGCATGGCCGGTTAAATTGCGCAATTTCATGCCGGTGGAAAGCGAATAGAAATTCAAAAAGACGGACATGACAAAAAAAGAGAAAATACAAGTGTAGCAAATATCCTACAGCATTACTTCGTTAACTCGACATATCGATCAAGTTTTTCCGCAGAGACGAAAGAGAAATAAAATAACGTGTCCACATGACAAAAAAAAAACACACAACAGATGGTTTGAAGGAAGCGTTTCCGGTGCAGGTGTTCAGCTTTACTCCAAAAGGGCTCGGCTGCTGTCCGGATATTGTTGTGTTCTACTGAATATTTAACACTCAACGAACTCGACATTCTTGAAGGGTTTTCGTTAAGGATTGGTTTAGAGTTGCATGGTTTTCCAATTTGAACAAGATCGCGCAGCCAAGGGCTTTTGCCTGGGTGAAATGCTTCGCATCATCTAGTCTGAGCAACGCCATGACTTCTATGATTGGCAGCCCACGTACATCGGCCCGGGTATGTTATCTTTAGCACCTTTGTGCAGAAAGAGTAGCAAGACTTAGTCTCAGTCGTTCTCAAGAGTTAGTCATTCTAAACGCTTACGCACACAAAAAAATTGGTCTTCATTCTTCGTAGCTACATAGCAAAATAAATAGTTTCCATTTCAAAATGAAAACTTCTTAAAGCTAAATTACTGCGAGTGACACTGTAGTCACTGAGTGAACGTAACTACCATTTAGTATGTCGAGGTGTTGCGTACATTCGCACACTTGAATGCGAAAATGGCATTCAAGAAATATTTATCGTGTCTGAATTTTAAGCTTAACGACGCCCTAGAATTGTTCATAAACAATTAATTGTGCACAATTGAATAATTAAACAATTTATTAGAGCACTACAACTTCTTTTTAATGGTCGCAAGAATGCGACATCGAACGGACCAACAAATTTCTGAATCAGCCAAATTCAAGCACTGCTTGTAAAATCACTGAGTACTGGGAATTAAATGTAGAGTTCAATCCAAAACGAGGTTAAAAATAACTACCGGCTCACCTTCCAAATATACTCGATTCAACCATGTTCAGGCCTACAGAAACGCTACTTCACCGCCACTCGTGAGTATTTCGTTGCCAATTCTACACTTTATTCCTCACACACGAAAACGGGAAGGTTTATTTCAATTTGTGACAAGTTTCTCATCGCAAATTGTGCACTTGATACGAACATTGTAAAACAGAGAGAAAGGTAATGGTACTTGATACTACACTATCATTACGTGACAGAAATTTAATGGTACACTATTACGTAACGAAGGTGATACTTTTGACCTTAAATCAAAATGAAGGTTAAGAGGAAATAGAGTAGCCCTAGCGTTTGTATCAAGGATCGCCTAATCTTCGAAAGTGGAGAAAAATTTATCAGGCCCCGACATGGCGCGATTCTGCCCACTCCAGCAGATGTAGCGAGTTGCCTTCGCCCGATACGCCTAAAACAAACAGGAAGCCCTCTAATGTGAACGAATAATGGAACAGCTAACAAGTTGAGGTATAGAGCCAGAGTGATTAACATTACAAAAGAAAGAATTGTTATTTCCAAATAGCTCAAAGAATGAAGCACAAGAATTCGGTTAAATTTAAATACACATATGTGAAGTCCAATTTCACGATATAGTGTTATTATCTTCTCTCATTAACCCATACGCAGTTAACGTGGCTAAATGTTCATACATTCACCTCACCACAGCAGTGAACATTAGAAAGCTCTCGTTTTGTGAAGTCTCGGTCAATTCCTCAGAGCTTTACACTTTAGGCGCTATAGCTTTTCAATCTATCGTGACTAATTTGCAGTGTCGGTATCAAAGCCATTCATGATCAAAGAGATGCAGGACTAAAAATTGAGAACAGCACTTGCGCGTCAGTGAAACTGGCCGAATTCAACGAATTCAACGCAGGTTAAGTGCCGTTCATTGCGAACCAACGGAGTAGAAATAGCGAGGTTTCAGCGTAACATGAAACAGTAAACAGTTTACAGCATACTGTTTACAGCATCTCCGGTACGAATGGTTACGATGGCTGCACACGCCACTGAAGTTTNGAAAGAGGCGGTAACTGATGAGCAAGAGCAAAATTGCAACTGAAATTCATCGCGCACTAAGCGTATTCGACGTTCCGTTTGGTGGGGAAGAATTTACTATTAATTTGAGATTAAATCATTAAAATATTAGTTAAAACATTCACTGAAAAAGTACACTACATCACTCATTAAAACACGAATTGCAGATTAGATCATAAGTTAGCTCAAACCTTTCCAACGACAACGAAGGGATTCCGAAGAAAGGAAAGAGGAAAGCACCATTTGGTATGGGAATAAGAAAAAGAGGAATCTATGCACAGGGTGTGTCTCTACTCCCTGCAGATAGAAACCGCATGATTGAAAAGATGAAACAAGATAAAAGTATAAGAAAACAACAGGGGCTAAAAATGACAGCAGTGAACCGAAAAAATAGTCCGTTACAAAATAAAAACCTATTTTATTTCAAGAGGAAGGTTATCTAACCTTCAGCTCGGAGCCTCCCATCTTCCATCTGGGATCACTCATTCCCATAAATGCAGCAGTGGTCTCCTTCTGAATGGAAACACATGTTGCAAGTCACTGAAACGCGAGTCGAAAGTTGCTGAAACGCGAGTCGCAAGTTGCTGAAACGCGAGTCGCAAGTTGCTGAAACGCAAGCTGCAAGTCACTGAAGCGCAAGTCGCAAGTTACTGAAGCGCAGATCGCAAGTTACTGAAGCGCAAGACCCTACATCCCCTGAAGCACAAGTCGCAGCACCGACAATGCTCGAAGCAGTCCTACAGCTCCGAGGTGGCCTGACTTCACAAATCTTTAGCAGCACACACGCCAGTAGCTTCAGCGACTCCACTTCCAAGAACGAGCTGTGATCTGTCCCCCACCCTGATGCTTCCATTTGTCCTCTGGTGCGACAGGAAGCCAACGGGTCGCCCTTTCTTTCTCGATGCGGAAGTGGAAGACGCCATTAAACTCACATCCAATGAATTCGCGAATGTTTCTTGGTCGCTTCCATGAAAGGAAAGCGAGAGGAAAGTTGGCCTTAATGTCTAACGGCACGTGACTCATGATTCGAATTGAAGTGAGAAAGCTTACTGGTGTTACAATTGCCTGCAACTGAACACGTGTAGATGTATTATCATTACTAGTACGAACTCGTAGAAAACTACATAAAGCTCTAACTAATTGCAACAACATCCACATGTTTGATAAGTACAGTGCATGCGTAATAGATTAGATTACAGGTTAGTTTAAGCCTCCCTAACCTCTACAAAAAAGAACGTATCGAAGAGTGGATGGAGAAAGGCACCATTTAGAATGGAAATTAGGGAATGCGGAATCTGTGCAGAAGGGGCATAGAAACAGTAAGTTTGGAAAGAAGTTCATGAAACAAGATAAAAGTTGAAGAAGAAAGTGGTAGGTGCTGAAAAACAGGACAGCAGTGAACCGAAAATGGTGGTCCTTAACGTAGCAAAAAATATTTTATTTCATCAAAAAGAAGACCTGCCTAACTTTCAGCTCGGGCCCTCGCACATTTTTCCCCTGGGAGCGTTAATTCCCATAGATAGAATAGTTGTATCCCCCTGAGGGGACATGCGTAATACTCAAAAAATAAATATTTAAATCTATCAAAGCTCATTTGACTTACTCGAACGTTTAAAATACTTCCAAAGCGAGTTCAAATACCTCGAGGAGCCGAAAAGAATTTCTGAATCGAGACTGCGCATTCCAAAAGTTTTACAGACATCGAAGGCAGGGAAATAACATCCAAAGCAGTCTCGGCCCAGCGCAAACACACGGTCGCAAAGAGGTTTCCAAATTTGCCTCACGCTGATGTCGCTCGCTTCGTTTGAAATGAAAAGAAGATGTGGGAGTGGATCATACAAACAGGAGAAATAATAATTTACAAAGGAAACGTGCGTTTTATTGTCACACCAGCTTCTTTCATTTTTGACCTACTTTCTATTTTAACAGAAGTGTTCCGGCTTGTGATGCGTAGGAAACAGCTCATGGCTCTTCGTGAGAAGTCGACTAGATTCGGGTAGAATACATCAATGTGGCCGCACTGTGTTGTGAAAGCGTCAATCAATTACGGAGCTCACACCAGACACAATTTGGACAAAAAGAAATCACTGGTAAGTAAGGTAATATTTTGAGCACCTTAGAGAAGAATTAGTGAGCGTTATTTCTCATTAAAACAGCTGGTGTACTGTATTAAAAATCTCCGCCGTAATTGAAGCAGGCTGCCGCCTATTAGGCTCGCATTCAAATGGCTGGCAGCTTCGGCGCTGCGCCGCAACTGCGCAAGAATGTCTACTTGGTCGCAGTAGCTGGACTTAACGCATATACCTTGCGTGAAGTGGTGAAACTTTGCGTAACTATTTGCAGCGGCGGTCTGCCCTCACACGAACGTTATTGCGTTAAACTGCGTTACTCGGGTTTTCGTGATGTAATATAAGCAAATGCAGGCTGCCATCTTTAATTGTATAGGACCTTTGTTAACTTCAAGTTTGCAGTGATCCATTTCGAGGAAGCCCGAAATTGCACAAACTTCAAGCAAATAACACTGTGCTTCAATTAAGGAATTGGCGGCTCTGCAGTAAACCAAGCACTAAAGTAAATAAAATTTCCACCACAAACATTTAGGGTTTAGAACTACGTTTACCACGCACAGTGATTACAACAGATTAATTCGCGCTGTAAATTATCTAACAAATTATTGCGACAATCAGTGAGCGGTAAATGTTAAATAGCACACAGTAATTTTAAGTTTAAACTAAACCTATTGAATTTCTTCGCAGCACAAGGTACTTCGTTTGAAATGCAGAAAGGAAGCGGGAGTGTCTCAAAAGAGAATAAAAAGTCTTACTAGTCACTGGTATCAACATCAAATGCAATAAAATGAGGTCGTCTTCCAAGTATTTCATGAGTCTGAAAAGCTTCGCTGAGCAGAAGAACAAAGTTCAAAATCATGAAGTGAAGTGGTCATTCAGCGGAACCGTGGAACCACCTGACGACGACTTCACCTTAATCCAGCAAGTGCTCCCAAAAAGACGTGTTTACTCCCAAAAGAACAACTTGATTCAGGACGCATCTCAAACGAAAACGTGCCTTTTTTGAGTAAATTTAAACTAATTGTTGTAAAATGAAAGGGAATACATTAGGACCAAGAAGACAGGAGTCTCTAAATTTTCAGCATCACAACACAAGGAACTAGCAATAGTAGATTATTATTATATCAATTAGTTAGAGACTCCTCAACCACAACAAAAGCGACCTCAAGAGAGTGAAGAGAAGAAACTGTTCAGGATGGACTGCAGCAAACAAGGCATCAATAAACAAGGTGTTCTCACTCATGATACTCGGTGCATAGAAACAAGCCAAGAAGAAAGTGTAAGGTAAGAACTAGAAGCGAGGGAAGAAGGTGTGAGACATGAACGAAGTAAATTTGGCGCTAGAGATTGAAGTCCTGAAGGGCTATTTATAGCTGTGGTAACCTCACAGCATTGCCCCTGGGAGGCGAGCCCTCATGACATAAGAGAGACGAGCCTAACTAACCTAAACCAATTGCTAATCTTATGCCCCCTGTGGGGAGGGAAGCAACGGAAAAAACATCTCGAAAACATAATATCAAACCACGACTGTCATGTGACAGCCGTATCGAACAAAGGAAAATGAAATCTCTATATTCTAGATTATTTTGAATTTGATTGTGCTGAATATTTTACATTTTTAGCTGAATATTTGATCATATCCTTTCATGGTGGTCAGTAGCAAGCGTATTACATTGGCCGTAATTTTACGATGTATTTTACCCACCCAGTTCTAAGCCGTACGAAATTCGATTATGAACTCCACAAAATGGTGACAAAATGAAAACGGTGAAATACAAGCATATCATGGCAGTGGAATGGCAAGGACGCAATACGGGCAAATGTACACAAAACATAAGCAGCAGGCGCCGCATTTTCAATAAAACATCTTTATAGCGAGGAAAAACTTTTAATGAACGCCCCATTTCACATAAGCAGTTATTACAATCTGGCTTTTAGCCTAGGGGGAAAGTAAAGTGCAACCTTATTAAGTAAAAGATTTCCCCTATAACCTATACTGCCAATTTTCTGTTACCCACAATCACCAGAAAACTGCAGGTCAGCGTGATCAAAATTTCAATGCAGGATTCAAACCTCCTTTTCTCGAACGAAACCTCCTTTTTTTCACGAACAAAACTTAATTTTTCATGAACAAGACTTAATTTTTCTCGAACAAGACTTAATTTTTCTCGAACAAGACTTAATTTTTCTCGAACAAGACTTAATTTTTCTCGAACAAGACTTAATTTTTCTCGAACAAAACTTAATTTTTCTCGAACAAAAAAACCTTTTCTCGAACAAAACCTCTTTTTCTCGAACAAAACCTTTTCTCGAACAAAACCTCTTT
This sequence comes from Platorchestia sp. MABIK, assembly GCA_014220935.1. Lineage (NCBI taxonomy): Eukaryota > Metazoa > Arthropoda > Malacostraca > Amphipoda > Talitridae > Platorchestia > Platorchestia sp. MABIK. The sequence goes on from JACJUY010000950.1 coordinate 144,444, forward strand.
TCCTCGAACAAAACGTTGCGTTCTGCACATTGCATCAAGAAGAAGACAGCAGCAGCAGGAGGCAGTGCAATGCAGGCTGTCACAAACAAGCGCAAATGAAGGGTAAACTGTGATTTGCGGAGAGCACGTGCGTCGCTCCGCCTGGCTCGAGTCAAAAGAGACATTGGCACAGGGCACCAACACGGAGCGCCAACACCATTTACAATCGTACACAAAGTACACCCTCGCATTGGCCGCGGCTGCCCTCTCGGCAGCGCTTCATAAAAACCTGCTGTTTTAAAATTAGGTGGAACACGTTTCAGGAAAAGATGTGTAAAAATATTTTTTCAAGACATTGCTCACATTGTGAAAATACACGTCCCATGAAGTAAGTGTTGTTTAGTAATCTAGCGGGCACCAGTAGAACTGTAAAGGAGTTAGTTTATGTTACATTGAAATTAGACAGTAACGACTGAAAGGTTTCAAACAAATTTTGCGAATTGCTCGTTATAGCTTGAGAGAATTAAAACGCCGCAATCAACAATTCTGACTGACAGTGAAAACATGCTAAACCCACCACACCAACGGAGGCCATTATGTCTTTGAAAGGAATCAGAAAAGACTTTATCCTGATCTCCTGAGATGACGACAGAAAATTCGTTTCACGTGATCTGATAATGCACTGA
>JACJUY010000950.1:150079-163592 GCA_014220935.1 Platorchestia sp. MABIK
AAACTCAACTTTTTAAATGATAAATTTGCTGATCTGAATTTGAAGGAGCTAATCAACAAAAGAAATCATAACTTGCAAAAAAAGCATCAGGTTGAAATACGCAAGCAGGAGCCTCATACACGACCAATTATGAGCCATTTTGCTGCCAAACAGCCATTACGGTGTACAAAATAGCAGGAAGTTTGTCATTTCGCCTCGTTAAGCATGAAAAATTTGAGTAATTGCTCACGGAGGCGAGCGCGAACTGAACAACAGTATGATAAGTGCATCTGCAATTTTTTCACAAACCTCAAGGTATGTAAAATGCTAAAAATTCAAGCCGTAACACTTTGACCGCAACGTGCACTACCGGTGGCCACAGAGGGGATTTTCATATTGCTACTGACCGGCCAGTAGTCACAGACTCAATTTTCATAAATATCAAATTAAAGCTAAATGAAGGCACGATCCAGTTAATGTTTGCTATTTTTATGAGTGCTTACTACAATTGACTTCAAATTTGAGTTGAATATTGTACTTCGGTTCAACACATCGCTGTCAACGTGTTGAAATTCATCTCCCGTGTGCGCGTCACTGTGTGTCTCAGGCAGCACCGCGAGTACTTTCCAGGAGCAACGCAAAGATTAATTTACGTATTAACTCTTCCAGCAGTGAAAACTAGCCTGCAACGCAATTTCTTTTTCCTCCGGTAGTTGCGAAACGTGAAGAGACACAGAGCTTATCCCTGGAAACCTCCAGGTGACGAACACAGGCTAAGCATTTCACGAGCTTCGCTGCAACACAAACAATAGAAATTCTTTCCCAGCTGACAAAAAGGAAGACATAACCAAGTAAAGCAATTGTGAGGTATTAAGGCTTCTCAATTTTTTCACCACCAAAATGAATCCCATCAAGGACGGCTTCGTTCGACTTTCACAGGTGTCTGACAATTGGAAGAAACTGGACAGTTTTACAAAAGATGCACCAGTAATTAGGTAAAATGGAGATGACGCGACCATGCTGATGGGATTACAAAGACGAAGAACAACGTAACTTTTAAACTGTAAAAAAAATGAACTGTTGAACTGTTCATTGAGAAAAATGGTACACCAACTTGTTCTAGAACTGACAGGCGCGGCAGAACGTGTCACATCGCAAACGAAAAGCAAACACCATTGAAATATACCGCGAACATAAGGGTGTAACGGTGATTTTCGATAAGGTTAGATTAGATAAGTCAGTTTAAGACTCCCTAACCCCAACAAGGGTGTTTCCAAGAGAGGAGGAAGGAAGGAAGGCACCATTTAGTGTGGAATTAGGGAAACGGGGAGTCTACGCTTAAGTTGGGTATACAGCAATATTGAAGGAAGTTTATGAAGCAAGACAAAAGTTAACAGTAAAAAGTGCTGATTGGTCCGTTACTGTGAACGATGTGATTTCATTGTGGGAATTAGGTCTTCCGAATTTTTTCGCTTGGTTATTCAAGTGCAACCTTGAATAAAAACTTCCTTTATCTCAATCATATTCGTTGTTTTCTTCATTATTTGGCTTAGGGAACAAATTTCTGAAATATCTACCTTTACTTTTTTTGCTTCACGTTCTGCTGCGTCGGTTTTGACGCAAAAGTGACACGTTTTTTCACCGAGTGCTTTGAGAAAGCCCTGCTGCATTTTATAAATTTTTAGTCAGTGAAAGCCCACAAAAAGGGCGCATCAGCATCTATAGCATCTAACTATAAAACTACAGAGTATTCAATGTAATTACTTTCTCAATAAAAACACGTTAAAAACTAATCGTACATCATGAACGAATTTGAATGACGTTCATTCTTTCGAGTATTTAAATTGAAGAATGAAGGCACTGTGCATAACGCAGTGGCTGTGTTCTAATTAAAGTAAATGTCTCTCCACTTTATAAATAAGAAAAACACTCGATTCGGAAAAACCCCGCGGTGTTTCCGCAGCAAGATGATAACGGCATCGACACACAAAGTGAAGATTTGTTATCGCGTTAAAAAGTAATGAAATGGCATGTTGCTCTAACGACAAAGAAGTTGGTGCAATGAAACCAAAATAATCACTAACATTAGAACTTCGAATAACAACTGGTGTTTGCGTCAGCAACAACTGAGGAACATATCAAAATTTTACACGCACACCGCAAAACAGAGGCAGCATTTCTACTCTACGCCAGTCACGCAACATAATAAAAAGAACGCAAATATTTTCAGAGTTTGGAACCAGCAGCTTCCAGGGTTGACGAGATTCACTTTCTAAAGCAAACGTGCGCACATTTCTATTCCAAAATAACTCGTGACCTACTAAGAAGCGATCGTTACAATACTGTAGTTGAAGTAACCACAATTTCCGCCTCGTGCACCAGAGTGAGATTTAGTCCACACTCCCTCCCGTCGCTGTCAGGTTGAAAATTCGGAAGATTGATCCAAGTTTCGTTACAAATGCTAGATTTGTTCAAATCACCAGGACAGAAATTCCGTAACGTAATCGTAACAAGGACAAGATAGACGATTCAGGACAAGCATTTCTTCAATGTTTCAATTTCTCGAACCCCCTTAAGTTAACACTTTCGGAAACGCACGGGTGACCTCCAAATGAAAACGTTAAGAACAAATCCCCGAGTTGTGGAGGCTTCTTCTGGTAGCCACAGCACACACTCCTGATAATTAATTATCTATATCCTGCGCACAGAAACAGTGTGATTGGAAAAAGTACATGAAACAATGTAAATATTAACAAATAGTAAATGTACCGAGAATAATCGAAAGCGACAGGATTGAATGAAGTTTATGGCACGTGATCAAAGTTGCCCAGTAGTTAATTTATTGAGAATAATCGAATTTAAAGGTGCATCGTGACCTAGTGACCTCGCTTGCTGCTAGCTCGCAGTGGAATATGAAAATTTGTTTATAGTACGAAGCCTTTTGCGCTCACGCTAGAAGCAACTGATCGCTTTAGTTCCGGACGAAGTCGTGCACGAACACGAAGAATGAATAATTATAGGTGGATGTGGAGGAACCATGGAGTATTGATCACACTTTTTACTGAAGAAGTCGAGGAGAAAACACACGTACAGCCAGCGTCCGGTGCGATGTTTTCATGAATATCGTAAAATCGTCTATGCTTGGGACAAAATTAACTCAAATTGAATGAATTAGTGAATAAATACTTTGTGATGACAGCTTTACCGTGCACCGATAATTTTCAAAAATAAGATAACTGCGGAGCTCCACATTTTCCCACAGCTTTTACAAAATGATCTTTCAAATTCTGATCACAGAACACACAACTATGATTATTTTCCAAGAATTGCACTTGATAACTTCAGATCATTCGGATTCACTGAAATAAAATTCCTCTAACACAGAACTAAAATCAATACATTGTATTGAACTAAAGAAGCCAAAGACCCACACCGATATTAAGCCACACGTATATCACTGAAGTAACATAAATGGACCTTATGCTAATGACAGCCGGGAGGTCACCAGCATGTACAGCACATAACCTCCCCCGACGAGCATCAGCGGCGCACTGAACTAATAAGGGAAGGCGACCGACGAGGGCTTGCAATAGAGGGACACTTCAGCGAGCTGGTGAGAGTGAGGGTTATATTGAATACCATCATGCCATCGCGCGTTACAAATTTTGAGAAGGTTACCGGGTTCGGCGTAAATGCGTTCCGAAAATTTATAAGTGACTACATACCGCTAAGGACACAAGAGCCACACAAGGAGTCTCTCCATATAATCAGTACGCAGATGGAATATAGACATTATCTCGGGAACATGTTTCGTTTGTGACGAAATATCGACGACTTGCATTTGTATAGATGCAGTCATCTGATAAAAGCATGCTACTTTGAAAAAAAAGTTCAGAATCTTAGAATGATGGCAAAAATTGGAATAAAACAACAGAAGAAGTAGTTCTTACAAACAACCGTAGCGTGGTACCGCCTTGTTTGCTCGTATACAAGTCGAATTTTTGTTAGTATATCAGCCTCTGAATCGAGAAGACAAATTCGCATCTTTCATGGGATTCCTTTTGCTTCAAACAAACAAAACGCTCACGGCGAGGCAGCTCAAGCAAGGCGGTGCCTCAACAAGACAGAATTTGAATGCATGATTCTGACTTGGGCATCATTTTTTTCGTGGGTGGCACGGCAAGTGTTTTCTATGATATTTCAATGAAAATGTTGACTATTTCGAACATCAAAGAAATTATTTTATGTCAACATTAGCACGCGGAACATCTTTCTTTTTCAGCATAAAGTTCTTTCGACATAAATGTATGGCAAGCATTTTCAGATATCGCTGGTAATGATCCTCAAACGATGACAAATTTGTAAAATTTCCTAGTGAAAATTATGGTATGAACATATAACGGCTAAAGCGTCATTTAATTGAGCGATTTCAGCATTTTGAACAGAGCTGTACAACTTTTCAGAACCGCCAGGAAAAAAATACAAAAATTTCAGTTAAAACTCGCTTCATATTTCAGCGAACTATGAAGCCCACGAGAAACGACGCAACTCATACAATAAAACAAGACTTGTTCATCGTTTGCTTCGAGTTGCAGAAAACACGCCGAAGATGCTATAATTCCAATCGCAGCGACGTGCCAACGGCAGCTATTATCTCGCACAGACGACCATCGAGCGGCAAGCAAAATTAGATTATATGTTAGTTTAAGCCTTTCGAACGGCAACAAAGACGTTCCCTAGAAAGGAAGGACGAAAACACCGTTTAGTATGGAGTTAAGGGAACGCGGAAAGGTGCATAGAAACAGCAAGTTGAGAAACAAGTTCAAGAAACACGTTCAGAGTTGAAAAAGAGAGCAGCAGGTGCTGAAAAACAGGACAGCAGGAAACCGAAAAAAGCTGATCATTGATAAAACAATGAAAAACATTTAATTTAACAAAAAGAAGGCCTACCTAGCTTTCAGCTTCGGACCTGGCATTTTCCCCTCGGGAGAGCTCTAAGCAAGCATCCTCAACAGTGAAGCAAGGAACCAAAGCTCCAGTGTGGCTTGCACTACAAGATGCCCAGTGGGCATCGGAGAGTACGGAGTGATCGCTTACATTGAAGAGGGTATGCTCTTAGGGTGCTTGAATTCGCCAAGCCTCAGGATAAAGTGAGGAGTTTGATTAAAGGCTAAACTGTGTGTTCAAGTTCACTCCTCTGTACTTGGCGTATTTGCATTGAAGGATGCATCAATGCAATAAGATATAGGAGATAAAGTGACTATTTCAGTGAAAGACATAACCGCGCATTTAAGTTCGCTGTTCTGTATTCGACGTAGATGAAAATGTAACCCTCCGAAGGTTGAAAAAGGAGAGCTTTGCTAAAGATTTCAAGTCAATCTGTGAGACACGATGCCTTGCAGCAGCAGCGATACCAAACCGTGTCGCATTGACGCGGTGAAGTCAATCGATGGCGAGAGTGGAGAGATCGCTTCACCGGTGACACGCACGCCACAAAACACGGCCAACATTTCTACCCTGAATCATATGATGCGGCAATGAAGTTTAGACGAACTGAAGATTGGTTTTCCAAATATTTCGAATATATTCCCGTGGAGCACCTCTCACAGCATCATTGTGCAATGCTTGTCAAACTATGCCACAGCGCTAGTCAGATTATCAAACCGTCATAGATAATCTAACTAAAGTAATTATAAATAACGAAAGTTAAATCATTATATATGAAGCTGGTCAATAATAACATGTTCCGCTCGTCAAACCAATATATGGCGTTAGTTCTGTTTTCATGACTTTACTGCCATTTGTTCTTTGACTTCGCTTCCTCTTTCTTCCCAACTCGCTATTTCTATGCGCTGGGTACCATTTGTAGGAACACATTTTAAGCAAAGATTTCACATTTTCACCAGTCCATACTAAAGGGTCTCTACGTTTCCCTCTTGGAGATCGCTTTTGTTCAAGCTAGGGAGCTTAAAATTAATATATTAAAATTAATAATAATATTGATAACATGTAGCGCCACGAATGAAACGTAAAATGGTGCGCTGAACAGACCCTATGGAACACAATACCAATATGAAAACTATTAAATGCATAAAGATAGCGTACACCTCGAAGCAAAGAGCTATACAGGTTTAACGGCGCGGATGAAAATTACATCTCTCATTTCCCTGATAAAGCTAACGACTAAACTTAGAACGCTTTACGTAGGAGCAGCTGGCGAGCAAAGTCATTAGTGTGTTTTAATCAGGGAAACGAGTCTGAATTTGAAAGAGTACACTGTTCACTGAGTGTGCCAGCGATACTCTGAGCCAATAATTGCCTCGCATTTAAATATTTTTTTTAAAGTTTATTTACCCCAAGCGAAACAGCAGTAGTTGGTTTCTCAAGTCTAGTACAATTATTGACACACGTGAGTATAGTTACTTGTGCGCCCGGAGAAGTTCAGAGACTTTTAGGGCATTTTAGGGCGTTAAAGAAACAAAATTTCATGTGTGCCGAAAACTTTTTTGGCGACGGGAAAATATCAAGTGAAACCTTCAGCACAAGAAATTGTACTTTTAACTTCAAGATATCCGCCATCTCATCAAAAAAATATACGATGCGAGTCATGGATTTGAAAACACTAGCTGGGATAGAAATAGAAGCGTAGAACAAAGCAACGCGAATCTTTATTTCATCAAGGAGAAAATGAATATATTCATCGCCAAAAATAAATGTAAGCGCAAAAAATTCTGAAAAAAGTAATACTCTTGCTTTTTGGGAAGCTCAAAAATTCAGACAGAGTTGACCTTTGACAGCGATGCCGTGGCTCGCAGTAGCGCCTGCAGCTTTTCCGGCCGTGCATCCGTTGGCTAATGCGACACGGGAGTGCAGTCTACTTTTGTCACCACCTTGAGCATGTTAGTCGGGCAAACGCCATAAAAATCACACGAATAAACGTCAGATTTTCAACTGGTTCCGACATCGGATGCTGCAAATTTGGGTACACTGAAATTTCAGTCATATGGCGGTACACAAAAAAGAATGAACACTACGAATATAATTTCAAAGCCAGAGGAGAAAATCCATGCAATTCTGGGAATGGAAATCCCGGCATAGCTTCGATTTGCAGGCCACATCATGAAAACTACAAAAAGAAGGAGCATGAAAATCCCCACATAGCCTCGACATAACGGGCTAAATCATTAAAATAGCAGAAGGAACATGAAAATTTCCACATAGCCTCGACATAAGAGGCCAAATCATAAAAATAACAGAAGGAACCTAAAAACGACCAATCTAAAACGAGGTCTGCAAGGGCAACACTCGAGTCTTGACTCCACTCACTCCAGTAGCCCTCGAGTGGTGGTGGAGGGAGGGTGCCGTGCGGTGAGCAGCTGTGGCGGAGGGGGCGCAAAGATTCCCCACGGCTTCAGTAAGTGGCGGCTGGGCGCAGTGAGAACCGATAAATAAAGTGAGAATGAACATACGCGAGACTTCAAATTACACCGACATGAAAGCTCTCAATATTTGAACGTTTTTCAACACTCGTATGTTGTGAAGAATCAGAGATTCAATTTTTACAGTGAAGGGAAAAATGCACCAAACAAAGAAGTGATTGTAAGCTTTACTACGCTGTACTACTATCCATACGTTTCGCTGAAAGTGCGTTTTACAATCAGATGTTATTCAGCGCGTGCTCTCACGGTTTTTAGATCAAACAGAGAAATGTAACAGCAAAATTTCAGGAAACGAAAAGCCTGGAACGGAAAGTCACTATTGCACGCACAAAGTTGGCAGGCAATTTGCAGTGCAGAGCTCGCATCACGCAGAGCTCCACAACGCTGGTTCAAGGACTATGTTACTTTCAATATTTGCACTGTTACAATCATGAAACGCTGCTTCAAGGACTATGTTACTTTCAATATTTGCACTGTTACTATCATGAAACGCTGCTTCAAGGACTATGTTACTTTCAATATTTGCACTGTTACAATCATGAAACGCTGCTTCAAGGACTATGTTACTTTCAATATTTGCACTGTTACTATCATGAAACGCTGGTTCAAGGACTATGTTACTTTCAATATTTGCACTGTTACAATCATGAAACGCTGCTTCAAGGACTATGTTACTTTCAATAATTGCACTGTTACAATCATGAATTCTCCTCTGCTTTATGAAATACGGCCTTGAGAGAGTGATGCGTGCAAGAAGACTCTGTATTAACACGTTCACTGCGATGGGCTATACTGAAGTTCAATGTAGCTCAATTAAAGTTATTTTTATTTATCAATTTTGAAAATAACGAATTAAATAGATGGTGCCTTCATTTAGCTTTCATTAACTATTTATGGAAATTGAGCTCGTGACCGCTGGTCGGTCAGCAGCTCTATGAAAATCCCCTCAGTGTCCACCGGTGGGTCCCTCCGCAGTCAAAGTGTTAAGTGAAGCCTGAGTTCAAGACGAGAGGCAATGTGACTGCAGTGAGACATCTGGCACAGCAGAACTCAGGGTGAGTACAAACGGAGTTTGTAAAACTGGCCTTCTTTTCTTGGAGAAGTTCCAATTCCAATGTATAAATGTCAGACTCGAGAATTTCGATAAAAAAAGGGTTACCAGGAAACCTTCGTATTTGAGGAACAGCATAGCACGCTAGAATGCGGTTAGGTCTTGCTTATTATATTATGTAACATGTTAGTGAGGCATTACTATTATTATAATTATTATATATTGTATCAGTTCAAGAATTCCTAGCCACAACAAAGGCGATCTCATGTTGGTGAGACATAATGGTAGACATAGGACTTTAACATCAATTCTCAAAGCCTTTCGTCTGTATCCGAAATCATCAAGAGCACTATCGCAAGTTTTCACCTTTTCATGAACAACCCCTTGAAACAGTGGTAACTTACTATTGCCAGTCGTCATCTTTTCATGAACAATCCCTTGAAAAACTGGCAACTTATGCTGAAAGTTTCATTGCAGCATCTAGCGCTTTATTATCAGTATCACACATTCAAAATCAAACGCATAAAACTCAGGCAATTGACCCGAGAAGCCGTATGCTGGATACTAAGAAGACCGTGTTCGTGTCTCGCACGATGTAGCGAAGGCTTTAGGACGTTCATAAACCCATTGAGTTGCGCCGTCGCTTTCGCAAACGCGTCCGATTTTCATGATGCACGCCCCAGTTAACTTCTCGCACCGCGCCGAGTTTCTGTCGATAACATAGAGTCGAATGAACTTTTTTGAGGCTCGTGTCTCTCCAATATCCTCAAGTTGCAGGGACTCAGAATATCTCAGTTTTCTCTAGGGGTGTTTTAAAGTTCAACATAGATGACAAAGATACGAATTTTTCGCTGGAGCGAAAAAAGTGGTCGACCCCTAACCCGAGAAACGAAAACGTTCAGAATGTGAGCGTTACAAAATGAACTTAATGGCCTCAAACATAGAAGTAGGCGGGTAAAAATAGCTTACACCACCAAATTTTCAACAATCTAACTCAATAGCGAAGAAAATTTGGCTGAAACTAAAATACACGTAATTTCAAAACTGAACGCGTATTAGCAGGGATAATAAGAGGATCATCAAGGAAAACAATCAGCTGTGATTTTTAAGGAAAACAATCAGCTGTGATTTTTAAGGAAAATAATTAGTGGTGATCTCTAGGGAAAATACTTAGCAGTGATCTATAGGGAAAATAATTAGCAATGATCTTTAAGGAAAATACTTAGCAATGATTTTTAGAGAAAATAATTGGTAATGATCTTAAAGGAAAATAATTAGCAATGATCTTCAGGGAAATTAATTTCAGAAATATACGTAGTTAATATAATATAAGTTAGCTTGAGGCTCCCTCGCCCCAACAGAGGCGATCTCAAGAGAGGGAAAAGGTGGGACCATTTAGGATGAACTGCAGAAACCGGGGAAATCTATGCACAAGTTATGTTTTTTTAAAGAATACCCTGCACTCAAACACAGCATGTAAGGAAAGAAGAAGAAGCAAAACCTATGAAGAAATAGCAAAGAATGCATACATGCTGAAAGAAGCAGAGTGAGCACGAAAGATAGAAACCCAGAAAGCCATCTATTACTATTATTATTATATTCCTGGTTTTACCACCGCAGTCACACAAGCGTTGATTTCAGCAGTGATTTCAGCAGTTCAGCCATCTAATACTAATGAACAACACAGTTTACTTCCTGCAGGTACTGATAACATCGCCTTGAATAGACTCAGGAAATTAAGAACTCTTTGAACAAACGTTACCACCTTAACGTGTGAACAAACGTTTGTTCGTTATCACGTTAACGTTACCACCAGCCTCTCAAAACGCATATTGCTGACTTCTCAAATGAGTTTCTAAAAGAGATAAAAAGAAGTTTTCATTTAGAACAGAATTAAGAGAACGGGGAATCAATGCTCTAAGTATGTCCCCATACCTTACACATAGACATAACAGGACTGATAGAAGTTCATAGAATCCGATTTATGTGGAAAAAAGAGTAACAGGAGCTGGAAAAAGAGCAGCAGTGAACCAGAAAAAGATGGTCCAACGCAAAACGGAGAGCAACTTAATCTATTTCGAAGAAAAGAAGAGACTAGTTGTACCCCAGAATGGAGGCATTGGATACGTCTCAGAACTACTGATTTTCCCTAAGTTCAAAAGCAATAGCAGGTGCTATAGAATTTGAAAATATTCCCGAGATCGCATCGTCTCCAAGGTATGATGGACAAACCCTATGGGCTGCACCTTATTGCGGTGATGATTCATGAGAATGCAATGAGAAGCAAGTGACACAGGTTTGTATATTACAATCTATTAAGATAAGCTTTACATCATTTGAAAATCTTTTATGTTTTTAGACCACGGAGCTCTGAGCCTACTGTATTTTTGTAAACATCTGATAAAACTTTAAGTCAATCTCTTTCAACTAAATGTCGAAGCTTGAGATAGTGTCACAAAACACTTCAATTGGTAAAACAGAACTTCAGGTTGAATGAACTTTCAACTTCTTTCCAATTTCAGCACCAAAATCTCACTAAGAAAAGACAGCTCGCGCATAAATTTTCCGCCGAGGTGAAGCCTTCTATCTAGTGTAGAAGTTACATAGTACAAGTAGACGAGGACTAAGAGAAAAGGCAGCGCGTACATAAATTTCATGCCAAGATGGAGCCTTCTCTCCAGTGTAGAAGTTAGCGCGAGCAGACGAGAATTCCTAACGTGTGCTAGCGTCGCTCCCTAGAACCTCAAACAATACGTGAACAGAAGCCTGCAACTTTAGAACGCAGAGTGCTCGTCTTACACGTCGAGGCTGGGCTGCTAACGAAGTGCATCAAATTTAATTTTATAATACTGGGAATGTGTTATCTCAGGCAACATGACGTTTAATGCTAATCCGAGCACACGAGTATTTACAAAGTCGCCTCTTGGTAAAGTTTAACTTAGAAATGTTAGAGCACGCTATCATACTGCGTCATCGATCCAGCAACTGAAGGGAAGGAAGTAATTCCTCAGGAATTGCCGACTGCTAACCCACAACACCAACTAGATAAAGCTGTAAATTTCATCCCACTCATAGAGCAAGTGAGTTACAGTTCGTTTGATCTCCTACGCAGTCCTATACCAATTACGCAACAATTTGCTCAACAAAGTTTCGTTCCTGCAATCAATGGGAACAAAACAGCAACATAGGAACATTGTGAGGAGCTCCAAACCATTTCTTCGCACGCATGCATTTCATTAAACCATTTCAAACTCCACGACAAGTAAAACATTTCTCGAAACACATGTTTGTCAACATAAATTTTTTTCTGAGATTTGAATTATTTTCAGTTCAGTGGCAGACATATTTGAAATTATTTGAAAGCAGGTTTTGCACACGAGAAGCTTATTCGAATAATGGTGGCCTCGCCATCGTAACGGTCACATCATGTCAGAGTGACGAGCTGTTCTTGTCAGGCAATTCCCCCGTGAAAAAATTTATTTTCCATTTAATGGGCGGATTAAATTTTAAAATCGTAGGAAATGAAATGTTTCAAGAAAAATATACTCGAATTTTTCAAATTCAACTTAATTTATTCCAACACCTTTCATCCTGTGCTGAAAGTAAATTAAAGGTGAAACTCAAAATCCGTAGATTTTTCTCTTCTCACTTTTTCGTCCAGTCTAGTTTACTACGAGTAAGTTACATGTACGAGTACGAGTTACTATGTTCACATTACATTACATTGGTGAATAGCCCACCAACAGGAAGGTGATTATTACTTGATTCACCTAAGACTTGAAAAAAGTTTTTTTTATTTTTGTCATAGTTCGTTGACTAAAGCGAGTGTTAGCATTCAAAGAAAACGAAAAACTGCAGTCGAACAAGGACAAAGAAAGTTTAAAAAATTTGACGTGTTCATACTTAGATCGCCTTCTACTGGCAAATACAATGTGATTTAGTGAAATCCTAGAGCTTACCCGGCTGCAACATTCCAAAGAAATTCTTCATATTATCATCGAAAATTCTACCAAGCGTCATAAGGAGTCGCCGTAGACGGGAACACTATGTGCCTCCAATATCACGAAACTTAGAGCAAACATGGTCAGTGTTGCCTTCACGTTCTGGAATGTTGTTTTTCATACTCCAAAATGCGTCAATTTCTCAAAAAGGCATTATCGCAAAAAGTCTATTTTTCCTCCTCGGGATGTGTGACCTACTTCATCGCGACGCATTAATCTTCGAAATGTTAGAAACCAATTCTCTGATACAATTGAACGCATTGAGGACTCGCCCAATTACCCTGCTCAACTTGCAGATTGCAAGCCCAGCAAGGCACTTACGCATGCAAAGGCTGAGCGCGCAGTTGCACCCGAATTCAGCCATTCTTTATTGAATTTGACTTCACAGCGCTTCAAAAATGGTTGAAACAGTAGAAACAGCGCAACAACGCAGCATTGAGCAAGCACATGAACACATGAACGGCTCAACGCTTTTTATTTGTTTCGTCATAAGAAGTCAAAACTTAAATACTTATGGTTCTTACGGAAAGAAGAATTCACTAAGCTCGTACTCGATACGCTGATCACACACAAGTGTGGTTAAAAATGTACAACTCTATAATATTGTCGTTTCAAGCATTTTTATCTGCTTCGATATAAGAACCAACCAACTGCTCAGTGGAAGCACAGGATGAAATTTTGATAACTTATTTCTTAATTGTTTTAAGCAAGCAATGGGAAATGAGGTGAGATAAACTTTCAGACAACGTTTTTTTTAACCCATCAACTCGAGTGATTGGCATGGTTTTAAACGAATTTCTCGATGCTGAGAACGCAACTATAGTAGTCAATTTGAACAGCTAGTGAGCGGAGTAACTCCGCAAAATTGTGATCTATATCGGGCGAGACATTCTTTCTCCGTTCACAAAAAGAGAACATCAAATTTAAGGAAAATTGAGCGAGGATTTCTAAAGATGCAAATCTGACAAAGCCACAGTTTTACATTATTTTTTATTCACAAAAAGCGGAGTACACAAATTCAAGGAAAATTGAGTGAGGATATT
>JACJUY010000951.1:0-31072 GCA_014220935.1 Platorchestia sp. MABIK
TTCTGATACTGTAGCTCCTTCATTGGTAGTTGCAGCTACCTCTGAAAATACCTCTAGTAGTGTCGATAGTACGACACTACAGCGTATGCGCTACAAATATATATATATATATATAAATATATAGGGCACCACAGTTAATCTGTTTGACATGTACATGGAAGGAGATGAGAGATATGGTTTGACAAGGAAAGTGGAGAAGAGCAGTCAAATGCCATGCGGAGTTCCCATGATATGGCGCGAGTCAAGTGACCGCCACAGACTGTTATTTTTATATTTCAAATGCCACCGTCTTTTCTTACAAAACTCGTACATCAGTATTCTATAAAGTCTCCAGACGTTCCCTCAGTTTCTAAGCCAATTCCATATGATCTTGAAAGCTGTTCAATACCAATAGCACCTACAAAATTTAAAGTTGATGAAGAAACGCGAAAGGAAAATTTTCTTTCTTCTTTCAGCAACGTATCTGACCCTGACTACCAATCTGGAGAAGGTATTCGTTTAATGAACAATGCTAATGCTGATCTTTCTGGCCTAGCACAGGACCTGGCGCTAACAAAATGTCAAGTTCAACTGCTAGGTTCACGCTTTAAAGAATTTAATTTACTTGCTGCGGGTACAACGTCATCAAATTTTCGTCGCAAACATGAGGAACTTGTGAAATTCTTTACAATGAGGGACTATTTGCTAATGTTCGGACGCTGAAGACTGAACGCTGAAGAATGCCAAGCCCAGAGGTGGAACACAACATTGAAGCACGACGATCGTTCATCGACTCATCTAAAATAAGTTTGAAAGCAGAATTATTACACAATGGAAACAAATGTGTATTAGTCCCAGTTAAATATTCTATCCACTTTAAAGAAACATATGAATCTCTGTCGCTACTTCTTTCAAAAAAACAAGCTATCACGAGTGTAAACGGTGTGTTTGAGGTGATTAAAAAGCCATCTCCATTCATATGGAAATGCAGACAAGGTACACCAAGTACTACTGTTTTTTCTGTGAGTGGGACAATAGAAATAGAAAACAACACCACATGAAAAAAGTTGACCAAATAGAAACAGAATACAGCAAGGAAATAAAAATGTCCTTCGTGTGTCGTTGAGCGACCGTGGCAAAGTTCTCATGCCAACTCTTCACATCAAGCTGGAGCTTCTGAAGAATTTCGTGAAGGCAAAACACAGCGACTCAGATGATTTTTGAGACCTGAGCAACAGTTTCCAGAATTGAATTATGCAACAGTGAAAGATGGTGTGATCATTGGTCCACAAACAAGGAAGGTAACTGCTGACAAGCACTTCCAAAACTTACTGAATGATACTAAAAGCGGTACATGGTGGCATTTAAATCAGTTGTAGCAAATTTTCTTGGAAATTATGAATCTTCTTACCCGTTACTGTTTTGAAGAACTTCATCAGCGCTCGTAAATAGTTGGATTCAAACATTTTCTTCAAAATTCATCTCCTCGACTCTCATCTTGATGTCTTCTCCGAACACCTCGGTTGAGTCAGTGACGAACGAACGTTTACACCAAGCCTTTTGGTGCTGGTCGCTTTATCAAGGCCGATGGAGTGCAGCAATGTTGGCCAACTACTGCTGGACACTTCAGCGTGTGATACCAAATCCTCAGCCGAAGCATAAGTCTACGCCAAGAAATTAAAGCCAAACACATCTTACATTAAGGAAGAATTATCTGAGAGCATGGGTGTTATGTGTATATTATATATTAAAATAAATATTAGTATAGATGATATGAGTCAAGTGCCTCAATTTCATTATTTTCTCAGCTAATGCCATGTTCATTATTACTCATGTAACAATAAATTGGGCTAGTGAAATGTAAATGGTTAATGGCGTATATCTATAGTAAACGGTTAGTGATAGAGACAAATGATTTTCATACCCTGAATCAGCATGTTTTACTTCTCTTAGAACAAGNGTCTCACTCCCTGGCCTCAAATATGGATTTCCATTTAGATTTTCATCCTTTCGCACATTTTCAGAAATTTCAGAAAACTAGTCACGTATTTATTATGTTTTACTTCTTTCAAATACTGTAGGTGAGTGTCGGCAATCTTTGATTGTTTTAATTTGAATAAAACTAGACGAAAACAGTATTAACAGCGGCTTTCTTTGAGTGCTTGATTTTTTGGTAACGATTTTCCATAATTATTTTCCAAATATATGATTTAATGAAATAGTATTCAATGGAATGTGCTTGAGCTCACCTTTATTTGTCCATGTACATATTTAGTAAAAAATTTAAACTCCATTGTGGAACAATGGAGTTTACATACATCAAAAGAACGTTTTTTTTTTAATTCGAACTGATTAATTACTACCATAAATGCCATGTATTTGAAAACCAGAGTCAAAGCATCGATTGAAATAAACGGACAACTACACACTTCTCATTGTTACATCATCAATGTTCAGTGAGAAAAAAATAATGACCATATCACACTGAAATAACATGGATATCTAACGAGCTATCCGGAACAAAACCACCACGATAACACTCAGATTTGTCATCGTATACGAGTCCTTCAATGAACGTTCAACAAACATGATTTATCAACACTCATCTCAAATTGCAATTTTTAACTTCGATCAGATGAGTCTTTTCATGAGTGAAGAAAAGCGTGTAATATATTCATAGGTACGGAGTTTCTACGCATACAAACACTGTGATAACAACTATATTAGGTTATTAATACTGCCAATGTCACTTAACCAATACATTGCTGGAAGCTATCTAGTACTTACGATGGCTAAAAATATTGTTCAACTTTTAATTACTCGCTGTCAAATTTTACCGTGAATTTCTGCGTATGATTTCGTCAAACGACTATTTTTTCAATCACAGCTAATTGCTTTCTCGTCACATGCAAATAAGCACCAAGCCAGGGAGCTTCCCACCGACCGCCAGCCCCTTCTTTCCCCCGCCCTCAAGTTACCTTGCCTTTTTGAGCTTCGGTGAAAGCAAAGACGGTGAGAATAGTTCGTAAGTGCGTGAGAAACTGTTAATCGATTTTAGAAGAAAAATTCGATCCTGTCAGAAGATAATATTTAATTTATTGTATCCGATAAAAAAGAACTTAGATGGACAGTGAATTCCTATTTCACTCATCAAAACTCTTTGACATTTGCTAGGCTACGAGCAGAAGGACACTGGCAAACCTGCTTAAAATGTGAAGAAATGAACAAAATTAGGTTCATGAAATCCTGAAGCACTGGCGAACTTAGAGCAGAAATAACTTCCAGGTTTAAGCGCAGTGCACAAACAGCACAAGGATACTTCGTAAATTTTCAGAATATTAGAAAAATAGTGAGCGAAGTGGCCGCCATGAAAAGATTAAAATGCAATTTTTATTTTGAGATATTTCATCACACCCTTGTATTCTATCAAGAAACTACGGGCGCTGTTAAAATTTTTGATCGAGTAAAAGAATTTAACGGTTATCTAAACTTATGCACAGCAATGTTATTGCCCTCGATCAGCAGTCGGTCGACTTGGTTGTGAAAAGCGTGCTGCATTGAACATGAAAAACTTCCTTACAAGTGTTCAATTTTCACTATTTTACAGAGTTGTAAAGCAAAATGAGACTACGAAAGCGTAACTAATTTGAACGTCGCAGCGCAGACAGGGTGAGCACAGGCATCCCTGGCTCTCGAGGAATGCTTTCAGAGTCAACGGGCGCGTGTGAAGCCCTCACACGACAGCCAGATTCCTGCCTTGATGTGTTCGATCAAAGTGTGTTGCTTTTGATCAAAGTGTGATGTGTTCCTGATCAAAGTGTAAAGTGCGGGACGAGAGCGTGGCGGGCGAGTGTGACTCGTGCGCTGCACGTAGGCATCTAATGGCACGCTTTCTGCCACCGTTGTGAATAGCCTGCAATATCGGTGCTATGCGATCTGATAACGAGCATCGTGGAGGACAACACTGGAGTTCGGCCGCTCTCTAGAGGCCTGACCCTCATCAGCACCGACACTTCAGCTGCTGTGAAGCCGTTCCTATAATCGTAAGAATATATAATCGGTAAAATGCACGTTTCTTACCATTCACCTCGCCAGTAATTTGCAGTTTTTGATCATTTTTGACCTAAATTCTTTATTTATGACAATGCAACTGTAACTGAAAGATGTCTTTTTCAATGGCTGAGGTCGATTTATTTTCGAAATGATTAATGTCGACCAAAAATGTTATCAATCGTGTTCAAGAAAGAATCATTGAATTAGGTTAATTAATACCTTGCAGCGTGGCGTTTTTGAGACCCAAGGACCATAATGCGAGGCGCATTTGATGCTGCAAGTCTAGCGTTTCAGAGATGTCATCTTGCAAAAGCTTTTCAGCGTCTGGTTCAGAGGATCTTGAATAAACAGAAGTCTTACATCAGTGAGTGAATGTAATTATGAGGTATGAATTACTAGAATCATGTTTTGAGAGATACTTGAGTAATGTTGGGTAAGTTACTGGAATTTTGTTGTATGAGCAGTTGGAATTATCTAGTTTGAGTTGCTGGAGTAATGTTGCAAGAGTGACTGGAACTATGTGCCACGAGTAGCTGGACTAACGTTGCCTGTAAGTGGCTCGGACTCCCCGGAGGAGGCACGGGAGGAGCAGAGTGAGGGCACAGAGCTGACCTGCCTCAAAAAAGCCTAGCATGCACAAAAACAACTAAGTATAGCTAGCATTAATGAGTTATCCAATTACAATCTCGTTGCAGTTTCAAATTTCTTTCCTCCTGCTGCCTGTCCCAGGAGGATTCCTCTTCATCCTAACTTTTGTGTTTTTTTTTCATCAGAGCTTAAACCGTTCAAAAAAAAAGAAGTTTAAAGCCATTAGATCCTGAGAACGCGTTGAAAATCAAATATTTTAAAGCTTATCGTTCTATGAACATGATCCTCTCGTTTTCGACTCAGAAACTAGAATTCATCCGAATGATTGTGTTAAATTTAATTATACGAGATGTTTGTGCAAAAGTACAATCATTTAAAGCGCGAGGACGTCCTCGTGTTGCAGATGTTTATGAACATTCAGACATCATGTGTAAAAATGTTAAATAGGATGGCCAAAAAAGACTTCAATTGTAATACATAATATTTCTTGATATTCGTGCCGTCGCTAAATATAATTGTAACAATTACAACATACAATGACCTATTTTCCTCTAACCTGTAAGAATTATGGAATGAATCGCGGCGGCATGTACCCGTAAGCAATAATACTGATGCCGAGCCATAGAAATAACTACATCTGTACGCAGAGAAATGCTCACAAAAACAGAGTCGGAATGAGCTGGTTGGAAAAGAAATCAGCTGAAAGAGTTTGATAAAAATGTACTCATGTTCAGGTAAATTCTCGTCAAACATGGAGAATAAGATTAAGTAAGCACTCCAACCTCGATCAGTGAACAAAAGATCGAATCTGGGAACTCAACAATGTGTGAGTAAGATTAATGTTGATGTTCTAATGGTGAAAACATGAGCAAAAATATTTCTGACGAGGAATTTTGCATCATCACTATAATATAAATAAGGCAATTCTAGAATACTGGCTCGTGGGAATGTATAGCGAGAAAACATCAAGCAGGACAACCAGAAGAAGAAGGCCCACATGATGCAAGCTGTGAATGACGAAGAGGGGAATGGAATCGAGCAATTGGAGAGTTGAGTGAGAACAACATGGCATGTGTGAAGAAATCTACAATCGGAATAGCAAAGAAGACCTAGGAAAAATAAAGATAAGAAGATCACACTAGGTGTAGCTGTAAAAAACCGAGCGAGGATTGGGTTGTACAGTAAGGAACGGATAAGCTGAATAAACGGAGAACATTAGAGCCAGAGTAAAGAAAAAGGCCTCAGCAGAAGAGGGCTGAGGAGGAGTGACTCATAAGAGCAAGAAAAAGGCCAAGACCGAGAAGAGGGCCTTGACAGAAGAGGGCTGAGGAGAGCCCGAGTGAGGGGAGCCAGTGAGACGGAAGCAGCGGCAGGGGCGCGCACCGGGGCCGCCCTGATAAAAAACTTGTCTGGCGCGAGGGAGCGCGAGGGCGAGAATTGACGAGAATTACGCGGTCTCTGGAGCGTTCACTGGCGTGTCGAGACCATGGCGAAGAAAAGCTCATCTAACAGCCGTGTGGCGTGCTGGAATTTACCACGTGTACAGCCATTATTTGAGAACTGGACACGAGGAGCGATGGTCCTAAGAGAGGGGGGCACTGTCGCTCAATGCCTACTGGAAATCACGCATTAAAGTCACCCTCGGAACATTGAAGCATCAATAAATGGTGTACGTGATGAAAAATTGGCAGTCAATGATCTGTTGACCTTCATAGTTCTGTGAGGGGATGAAATATTTTTCTCAATTTTCTTACATCTCTGTTCCTATGTATTACACATTTCTGTAAAATTTTCAGTTTTTGTTAGATTAAAGAACTCTATTCAACGTCTCACAAATGTTCAAAAATAATCGGAATCAGAAATAATCAGAAATTAGGGTTAGGGAAATTTGAAACAAAAGAGATTTTTAATGCGATTCATCCGCTCAGTGTAGAGCACTAAAGTTACGCACTCGGCTCAAAATTGAATAGAAAATGGAAATGGAAATGAGCCATGTAACCTATTCTCGGGTTGTTTCCAAGTCCCATGTCGTAAGTCTTAAAATGTTTTGTCATTCCTAATTTTTGCTCATTAGAGCTAAAAGACGCCAGAGCCCACAATTTCAAAATCAGCCACCGTTTTCGTTGTGATTAGCATAGCAGACAACACATCGTGGCACGAAGAGAACAGTTCACTTCAGTGTATGCTTGCAGCGGGAGTCTGGTCAGGACGCAACAAACGCTGGTGACACTGCTGGCTCAATGAGCCGCTCGAGAGTGGCATATTTATAAAAATAGTAATCGGATGCGACACTCGGGCATCTAAGGTCGAAATTGCATTCACAAGCTAATACTTCCTCACACTTTCGAATCATGCTCGAAAATTAATTTACGCTCTATCTGATATTTCACTCAGGACCTGCTTACCCTAATTGCACTCCAATGAGCGTTTAAGTAATGGGTGACGCCAGTATCCATGTCTTTGATTATATTTTAAGGTTCCAACTGGTAAACGTTATGATGCACGTGCAGTGAGCGTAATGTGATGACCATGTTTGCTCTCAAGCGTAAAGCTACTGACAAATTGTTTGTAGAAAATGTCACCTATTCTTGAGTTGTAATTTTTTATCATTTGTTGCGTTCAAAACCATGTTGTTGCGTAGAGCTAACAATTGTTATAGTGACTCGTTCGCACATCTAAATTTGCCTTTGTTAAGTTTAATTCAAATACACATTCTTGTATAACTTTTCGATAACGCATGAAATAAGTTTATGAAATGGCGAATAAAAATTTTTTAATTCAATAAATCCTACACTTCCCAGGTAAGCCTCGCTGTGATGAAATTTCATGCTGCTCAGGGTGACATGTATGGCTTTTTATGTCTAGTCGACTCAAAATTTTCGGGCATTATAACATGACCGAGCACGTGTGTGTGAAAAACTAAAATCGCTGGCAGTGCCGAATGTCGGGAAGACCACATGCATGGTAGCGTTGTCATTCGTGAGCAGTGGAAAGTTCATTATAGCCCTGCGACGTCTATAAAACCCTTCAAATATACTATTTTGTCGCCGTATGTGGACAGTGAGGTCATGATTTAATGAGACACTCGTGTCCGATGCCAGTCAGAGCTTCTCGTAATGTAAGTTGAGAGATGCTGCACTTTAGGTGTGAGCTCGTAACTCAACGCCAAGGCCAAGGTTTAAAGAAAACTTGCACCCTGGAAAACTGAAACTGCAAAGAAAGCTCGTTACATCAATTTTTAAATCAAAGCTGCGATGTTACAGGTGTGCCACATGTGTGATAGAACAACTCCATAAGTTAAAGAAGGATTAAGTTTTTGTGCGAATATATAGTTTATCTAAAGTGAATTTATATTACTGTAAATTTAACTTTTTAAGAATCCTCAATGCATATTAATGAATGGATTAGTGTATATCGTGATGTGGATAAAGAGTGCGGCAGTTTCGTTAACTACCACACCAACAGTTACCTACGTGAAATGTTATGTGGCGAGTAAAATTTTTAAGTGACCTCACAGGCTATTTTAAGTTAGGTAGAAGGAAGATTTCTTGGTAATTTTTTTAAATAGTATTTATTTTTAACTTTTTTATTTAATTTACTTTTTTTCAGGTACTCTAAGACGTGTTATAGTGTTGCGAAGGCTGTCACACCTTGAAATGAAACTGACACCAAACAATCAAATTTCTCAATGCAATCACCACTGAAATACGTAAAAACAGCCATGAAAATAAGACTGTCTACCATTCCACAACTTCAACAATCAATTGTCTCGTTAGTTATGTAAATGTGGACTCGCAAGCTCTATTCACTTGAGACAACGGCATGTGTCACACAAGAAATTTAGGAGGGCATTGTGAAACACTGATTAAAGTGTAATACACTCCCAAAAATTTAAAATAATTTAGAAAATAAATTTGCATACAGATCATGTCATTTACATCGGTTTGTTGGTTTGCAAGCCTGTAATTTTTCCGACAATATTCTACTATAATTACATAGACACCAACCAATAATGAATTAAAATTATCCACGTGATATTCCTGCTAACAATGTCAAATGACCATCCAAGTTACACAGAAAAAGTATCCAGTAACAAGTCGAGGCTATGACAATTCAGTATAAGCACAGACTTCCACGCTACTTCGAATTTTCCCTTTCATGTTACAGGAGTAGTGTTGAGGTTTCCAGGATGAGTGTTGTGAGATTAGCCATGCACTGTGGAAAAGCAAAATTTCCAGTACAGATTGCCTTTTTCAGTCAATGCTAGCCTCGACAAAGCACGAGTGGAGGTGCTTGAATACCTTTCCTTTAGGATTAATACATATTTGAACTGTTTTTAAAACAACTTTTGTAGAAACTTCCATGCCAACTATTCTTGCAGCCACTAGAGACTATGGAGGATTGTGGTTCTTTGTAACATACAAGGGAATTGTTGTTAATTATTGATTTTAGCAGCGGAACTTTCACTTCAAGAGTTTTCACTTTTGCCGCCACCACCACCACAGATGGGGCACAACACAGCCCACCCTCACGAGCTGCAAGCAAATGAGACACGAGTATCAGGGTACAGGCTCGAGCTCCAGGCCTTAAACAATGAATAAAAAGATGAGCATTCTAGCTGAGAGTTGAGCATTCTCTTCAAGTGAGCATGAAGTAGGACAAGATGAGTTAGCTCCGACGAGAGACAAAGCCAAAAATGAAAATCGCGAGCACATGAGAAGGCCGTAGTCGGACAAAATATCTGAGTACCTTCAAGTGTGCTCAGCGCACGAGTTGTGTGAGAATATGGACGCTGTGATAATGACTGTCTGCCAATATGTTAAATCAGTTTAACATATTTGATGGAAGCTGCAGCATAGTTGGGGCAGTTGTATTCTTTACTTCAAAGCAAGTACGTGATTAATATTTGAACAAAATTTTTAACTAGTTTAAATTTTTGAAAAAAACTGTCATAAATTTCATACGAGGGTCACGACTTCTGAACAGCATGGTGAACCCAGCGAGGAGAGACAATGATCAGCACACTTCTGCACTCAAACATTGATTCTAGAGAAACTTGTGGACCTCAATGACAGGTTAACAAGAGAGTGGAGGTTGGTTTGTCCTTCCCTCCAGTTCTGTGAGCGACACATCGATCCGCCGCAGCTCATCACCACTCTTGACACTGAGAGGCAACCTCGCGCTCTAATAGATCACACAGTTCATAGTTCAGAATGAAATTGAAAACAAATTTTAAAAAATGGGAAATAGTTGCCCATTTCATAACCGAGGTTTGAAAAAATTAGAGAAAAGTTTCCGCAACGCTAATCTTCATACTCTTGAGCTAAAATATGTTATTTACTCATCGGATTTTCGTCAAAACTAAGTGGAGAAACTGGTAGAGAAACTATGAGGGAGAATTCCCTTATTCGTAAGCAATTAAACGTTGAGAACATGGGTTAAAACACTAATCCATCCACGCAAATGTGCCCAAATTAGAAAATATGCATTGGACTTGAAAACCGTGACCGCATGTACACCAATATTTTTTGAACAGTGGAAAATAATGAGTGCAGACCAGACTCACAGCAATAATGCTACTCTACGTACTCCAAAAAAATATATAATGATACTCATGTGCGTTTGACTAGGGATAATTATTTTGAATGAATGTGACTCGTAAGAACACATTCATCAGCGTAGGCAATGCTTGAATGGTTACGCTTCTTCACGCGACGTACGTCTGATCCCAGCTATTGAGAAATGTGCATGCGTTTGCGCATGTAAGATAATTTGGCCGGTTAAGGCAAATGAGTGAAAACTTTCAATCTCGAAATTTGAGTTTCTTTCATTTATCGCTATTGATTTGCAACTGTCTGACTCTATTGGGAAAACGTACTGTCTTTTTTCTTAAAAAGTCGTGAATAGTGTGCAATAAATGCCACAACCTTTACATTTATGTTCAAAGCACCTACATGCACATACGTTAACGATTTTAACACCAACATTCGCAGGATTAACTTAATTTTATGATTTCCGTGTCCGTTTACTCTTCACCGAGAGTAGTCTTCCAATTAGAAGCAGAACTAATGGAAATGAAGGAACAATTTCAAATCTTTGCATGGAAGTAAAAATGAATGTTCATGTAGGCCGTTCTGCTCATAGGTGCGGGCCTCAGCTTGTAAAAGCAACATTTACTTAGCTAGTGTTACTTCGAAGTTATTATATACACATGTACTTTAACTGTGCAATTTCAAAACTCTTCATGTTGTAGTATTCACTGGGAGAGTATTAAATGCATCACGTAATAATGTAAAGTGAAATCAAACGATTGTTTACTATTACTTGTCTATCATCGATAGATGTCAGAAAAAATTTTCTAATATCAGAAAGTAACACAGTGTGCAAACAGATGAGCAACGCAATACAATGCAGGTCAACAGTCAATGAAAAACTTGGGCCTTCAGCCACCAGCAGCATCAAAATTCGGGCGAGTTTGATGTGCAGTTTGTTGGGCAGTTCTCGGGCGCGCCTCGTGCATCGATAAACGTATTGGCTCGTGGGGCGCCTTCGCCTCACTCGATCTCCCTCACCTGTCCACTGTACAATCTATGCGCTTTACTTCCTCTGCCTGCATCGTTTTTCGATTTGATATTTTGTTAAATTTACGATCACCCGTTTTGAGTTAATCTATTTGACTCTATTGTTATCTTATTGGACAGTGATAAACTTAGTTATTCCCAGTCTATTCGTGAACAGAAATTTGATTTTTTTCTAAAAAACATTATATTTATTTCTGGAACAACCTTTCCTGATTCGAAAGAAACTCGCGTTGGAGTAAAATATCGTCATTTTTGAAAACTCTGAAGTCAATCATTGACTTCGGAAGATGTTTCTATGAATAACATTGTGTGTATAAATCTC
The DNA here is from genome assembly GCA_014220935.1 of Platorchestia sp. MABIK. Lineage (NCBI taxonomy): Eukaryota > Metazoa > Arthropoda > Malacostraca > Amphipoda > Talitridae > Platorchestia > Platorchestia sp. MABIK. Next base: position 11,524 of record JACJUY010000951.1, read on the forward strand.
TCTCTCCTCTGAAGTCAAGGCTGTATTACGCTCAAAAAATCCCCTCCATCAAACTCTTAGATCGTTCTTGGCACCTCGACGGCACTAGTGGATGTCATTCCTTCATGATCGTAAAAAGTTGGCTATATTTTGGCCGGTTGTCGCGGTGGCGCATTTATCACCAGCAGACAACCGCGTCGTAAGTCAGAGCTCTGGACGCCGTAATGGACGCCCCGACACTCGCGAGCAGCCTCGTCTTACGGATGCCAGAAATGGTTGGAGTCTCCTGCGTCACATTGATAAGCAATCTCACATTCTTTACTAACATCAATCTTTGTCGAGCAAGCAAATAAATAAATGTACTAGAGATGAACAGGAATTATAAGTCTGGCCGTTCCGCTCACTGATCAAGTACAAATAGAATAAAGTACAGTGCGGAAGTTTTGAGTAATGAACAGTACTGGGCATGCTCCTCAAGACTTATACTTGATACTCAATTATTGCTCTAGTTCTGTCGACAATCTTTGAAAATTTCAGGGAATTATTGTAAAATGGTCTCAAAGGTGAATTTTATTATTCATCAAAGATGACGGTAAACCATCTAAAATAACACAACACTTGCATGAAGTTTTCAAGTCTTGGAGCAGGGTTTTTGTGCAAGTTTTTAATCTATATTATCAGCAGAATTCTTATTTCACATAATATTTCACAAACTTGAACAGTCCAAGGTAACATTGTGATCATTGCGCTTACGTTGAAATTAGGGGAAAAGAGAAAAAGGGAAAAACTTATTCAGTTTACAGTAAAAAAGAAAGGAAATGCCTTATTTCGAAGTAGAGAATATCTTTTCTTCTGCTTGGTAACTCGTCATGATACGATTTCAAATTGACAAAGATTAACTACTTTATACTGAACATTAAACAGAGGAGAATAAAATAGTTTCTGGATGAATTTCTCTTATAGTACATCATAACTAACAAACAACTGTTTGAAATACAGCACATGAGTTTGAAATTGATGCAGGAATTTCTCTTATATCTTGTGCTGTGAAGACGAAGCATTTTAAAGCATTTCAGGAGCGTAGAGCTCGGCAGGTGCTCGCAGGAACAAAATGGATGCAGGGCCCCGAATATTGAGGAGACGAAGAAGCGTCTCGAGCGTGAAATGCTTTAGACATTTCCAAAAAGCGGCACCGCCAGCACGTGGAGAGAAGGATGACTCAAGAGAAAGCCTTTACAAGAAAGGGTCAATCTTGAGCGGGTTTCAAAGAACGGCTCGGCCCTAGTGAAAAGCCTTCAAAATCAGCCAAGCCTGTTTCCTGTCCTACTTGTGAGCGTATCAAGCGCTCAAATCATTCTCCTCCTGCTCTATTGAATTTACGTGAAAGTTAAAAAAGTCCAAGCATTTTTCACAAACTAAAATTTTACGCCATCACAAATTTGTTGATAAAACTCTGAATAATTCACTCGAATTAATACTCCAGCGTTTTCTCACTATGCCATCTTGATAGTAATACATAAATGTTAATCACTCAAGCTGTTACGCAAATGTTACGCTGCCTTCAGTCATTATACTCTTCTGACGCTGCCTCAGGGTTCCAAAGCACGTGTCACTGCGTTTGAAATGATTGTTGATAGGAATTGAGGTCGGCTGCCAAGAAATTGGTGAGACTGGGCTTTTAACGGAAAATTAATAGAAATTGAGGAAAAAATAATTTCTATTTGAATTAAATTTGAAATTTACAAAAATTTAAATGGGAGAATTGTTCCTATCTATCTTCCCCTTTTCTTTGATTCCTTACACAGGGATTGGTTTGAAATTTTTTCATTCTTGATAAATTGATAGAATTCGTCAAAAGAAATTTCTAATCACAAATAGAACACTCGAAGGATCATTGATTTAACCATCCGTTCAAATAATTTTAGCTAGCAAGACTCGACAGTCAAATTTGAAAGTCTCTCGATACTCGATATCTATTACAGAAAAAAGGTAAAGATATATCTCGACTCCTGCCAATTTTCTTCTCGTTCTGCAACAGCTTCTTCATGTTATTTGGTGAACTCTACAATTTAGTCCCGTCAAAAGTGAGGTAGAATAATAAAAAGTAATAGATAAAAATGAAACAAAACATTGTTCTCCGATTTCTCTGAGTTTCAATAGTTACAGGCAAGAAGGTATGAATAAATGCAGGACGACTGTTGCTATAATTTTGGATATGTATATTTTTGTCAGTAACTATCAAAACTTCTGACTGGCGTAGGTGCATGGAAGTACTTAAGTGCATTTGTCACGTGCGTTTCTGTCCCTCATAAGCATAAATGCAATATTTAAACCACTGCATTAGGATCGATGCATTTGTATGGCGGTCACCAATAGAAATTACTGCAGTAAATTTTCGAGAAATATTGATGCCTGTGTCATGGGTACGTTCATATTAATTCACACCTTTTCCGTCGTAAAAGGAACAAGAAAGTTTTGATGATACATGTCATTACCGACCTAATTATATGATTCGAGTGCTTTGTAGAACACATGTAGAGTCCCGTCAGTCGTGACGGTATCTTTTCACTAATGTTAAAATACGATTTTCATTCGTTCAACTCTGCGGCTAATTTTAGGAATTATAAAAATTCAAATCAAGTGATCGTTTCATTCTATCATTTAAGGGAAAATTTGAAGATTAAAATATATTGTCTGCAGAACATTCCAGACAATCCATAAAGAAATGAGAAAGGGAAATTAGTGATAAAAATAAAACGCTGAAAACATTATATGCTCAAATATTCTTGAAAGCTGTGACATACTCTGTGTGTTAGGTGCGCTAATCCCACACGTTTGGCAACATGTGTCCCGTGATTGTCCAATATAAGAACACGGTAGGACTTTGGCGGACGTACATATACGCTCACAGCGTGTTATGTTCACTGTGAACTACGAACACATTCTGTCATGCTCATCAGAAAGCATCCGTTAATTCGAAGTAATGAAAAATCTTCTAATCATTAGAAGTCTAAACATCTCACACAATTTGTTTACTGCATTCTACCAACAGTTGGTCGTTCCCAACCAAGCGGAAGCGAAAAAATCTCAAAATTCAAATGAAGTATTTAATGTCCTTTGAAAAAGGATTTAATTTTTGTCATGTTTTTATTTTAATTAATAAATCCTTCCATTAAAAATTATTTAACTTATAGAGTGTGGATAATTTTGCATAACAGGGCACGGCGCCTCTCATGCACTCGAGCACTGTCGAGCACTCTGATTGTTCGAGTTTTTATAAGGCGTGCGTGAAGCACAGTGCACTCGAGAGAAAAAAGTCTGAATAATAATGGAACATTTACATTGGGTATTTCCATTGTGCTTTCATAGCAGATTCTACACTAGTGCTGTGTGCAGTAATATATTTTTAATCATGTGCGCACTATCTGAAAGTGATTTTGTGTCTTTTCGATTGGATTAAAGCTAAATTCAACGTAACGCACGTTTACATTCCGACTCAATTTGAATTTCTACCCAATCCTAATCCTTACTCTGAAATCCTTCAAAAATGCCACGAAGGCAATCAATCATACAAAAAGTGGTTTTGGATTCACTGTAGCGCACTGTGTCAGTAACGGACTGCTACGTTCGATTATAAGAAATGAACATTGTGAATGAAACTTTTTTGTCTCTCAAAAGTATGGCATCCCAATCACGATAACCCCGTTGTTGTATGTTTCTTAACTCAATATAGTCATGAAATGCTAACTACTGTGTCCATTATTACGGAGATATCCAGTTATGTACAAACTAAATTCCATGAATATTTTTTAATTGGTTTCAACCGAAAATAGCGAAAGAGTTAGTCCATATCACACTTTCACAGCAAAACAATCGAATGAGAGGCTTTTCTCTGAGCATTCCGTAATCCATGTTGAATTCAAACAATGATTTCAGCAATCATGAAATCTGGAGACGTTGAGATGCTGTTCGTGATGAGGCGGATCTGTGCAGCAGGTCACCCGCTCCAAATTCTCATTCGGTGAGGCCGCTCAAAAACGTACGCGAACGCACGGTAGCGGACGAGCTGAAGGAACAAACGAAAGCTTAGCACAGAGGGGAAAATTATACAATTAAATAACACTGCGGGAACACAGTTCAACATCCGTTGGTGCAGTGTGTCAACTCAATATTACAATAGAGTGAGCACCTACTAAGATTTTGCCTCTCATTTTCTTTGGGTCAAATATTTTACGGTCATTTAGCAATTTTGAACCAAGCACTAAGCTCTACCAGAACTAAATAACAGAAAGTTTTCAGACAATAGAGTAACAAATTTTGAAAAAATTTTCAACTTTCATTCATCATCAAGGACTTCCCGTAGACTTTAAATGAAAGACTTTAATTCATGGCCAATGCGCTTGCAAATTTACGCTTGATTCCTGAGAAATTCGGACTTGCGCATGTACACGGTTAATGTAGATAGAAACGAAACGCGGTCCGCACAGCAGCTCGTGTTTTTTTCAGCGATTTATAGTTTCCTGCTGAGTGTCTTGAATCCACCTCGGCTCCCGTTGGTTCCGGGGAGCAAGTGACCTGTGAACGTTATTGCTTCACCCAACACCAATATGAATTAACACTTTGACTGCGCTGGGTGAAACTGATGTTCAAAACAACTCAAATCTAAAGTCACAAGTTGTTAGCAATTTCATTATTACCATATATTAACTGGGTCCCCTAAATACTATAAATTAAAAAAAAAATCTAATTTTGCAAGCGACCCATTGATGGGTCATTTCGCAAGCAACGTGTTAATAAGTTACCCAAATAGAAAGGACAAATTTAATGTTTTTCCAAAAACTCTTGAGTGCGACAGCCCCGACATCGCCAATGGATGAGATCTTCACCCCATCTCCAATTTTATAAAAGGCTACTGATAATTCAACGAACAGTGAACTGCAGAGTACAGTGAACGATTGCAAAACCTTGTAGAATTTCACTAAAGTCAGTCTTAGTAATAGTAACTAGCGAAAATGGTAGATGATCAAAAGCGTGTCCTGGGAATAATGATGGAAAGCATTTATTTCATACCACATAAGGAATTTCAGTCAAGAAAATTCAATGAAAAGGCTGTTACTATACAACGAATGAACTTATTCACCACAGCGACACAAACTTTTCATCTGTTGTCAGTGTGCAATTATGACATTTTTACGTCAGGGCAATGCATTCCTGTTGGTATAGACGAAATGGCAATTGCTAGCGACCATCGCTGGTATTTAATTGGTATAAAACAAATTGTAATTTTACATGAAGAACACGATTATTCAAAAAAGTAGGCGATACCACATAGGCACCAATAACGGTAGTCGAGTAGCTTCGACGAAAATGTTGGCTGTTCGCAGAGGCGTTAGGTGGAAGGATGGTACCGTGAAGAGTATATTATTGTTGTTTTAAACATGCTTAATGATCTTGGAATTAACATTATTCCGCACCTCTTACTGGCATGTACACCACTGTAATCGAATAAGACCAAGAGGGCAAGCAGCAGCGGGGTGAGGCTCGGTGAATGGCACGATAACCTCTTCACGACTCGGGACTGCGCTGCGGTGCCTGGTGGGCGGAGCACGTCTCTGTGCGTGTGGCTGGCACCCACAATAGAATCATTTCTCGCCCTGTCAGCTGCACTTAGCATCACCGACAGTCCGGCAGTATCGCACAGCTGGACGCCGCTACCTTACCGAGCACACCGCTACTTTTTGTGCCCACTTTGTTGATGTCCCTAAGGATATTAGAGATATTATTGTGCATTACACAATGTGACTGTCTCTCTAGAACGTTAGAGCTCGGATTCAGCAGATTTTTGTATGGAAACACAGAAGTTGATGCTCCTACTCCTACTGCACGCGCGTAGGCTACACTTGTTGTTTTTTCCTTGCAATAATGATTTATTTAGAATACCAGAAAATATACATGTGTGTACTGACTAAATCATGTCAACCGCACTTTTGCCGCTTCGTCGTATCATTCCCGAAATTCGTATAAATGAGAATAGGTTTCGTTTAATTTTGCCTCTATGATCATTTAACATCGTCCAGAAGAAGGAAAAGCGAACTCAACGTTTCCCTTGCGAATGCAAACGTTCCACAATATTAATTATCTTCATGGGTGCAGCATACATTCAAATTTAGACAATTTCAGGACTTCAACATTTACCAAATTTCAAAAGCATTACGACTTCAAACCAAGTTCGTTTACTATACAGAATTCAAACTCTTGAGGCTTCTTGAGCGCTGCACAAATTCGCCTTCGAGTAGCACTAAACCGACTGCCGCTAAGCCGCTGAAGACATCGAGAAATTCTGAGGTGGTTTGCGGCTGTATATTGAGATGTGCGATGGCTAAGCCTTCCTGTGAGGCAGTGCTTTCAGGCCGAGGCTTAGCTCGCTTGGACGGGCGCAGACGGACGCTCTCATGGCCTGAGTGGGATGTGGCGAAGGTTCTGCGCTTGTGAAAATCAAATATAGGACCAATCCGGAAGCTCAATCCCCTTTGTAAAACAGTACGTACTTTGAAATTTAATATTATATAACTCTGGCTCCTCTAACTCAGGTCTCAATTCGCTCTGCACAGAAAATAATTAAATAACCCAGAGGAACAAATGTCTAATTTTGTGGTACTATCCACACAAGTGAGATACCAAAGTGAAAGAAAATTCTGGATATGTAATGGCGCAAACATTTGTGAGCGGATCTAGAGTGATGCCGGTGTTAATCTCACCACCTCAGCACTAAAGCGAGGTCAGGATCGAGTGCATATTCGTACAGAGGCACTATGGGCAGAAAGCAACTCTGTGGACGAGAATGTCCTTGGTTCCTCTCTCTGCGCAAGTGCGCGGTGTATTTACCGTGGCATGTCGCCTCTATGCGGATGCGGGTAACAAGAAGACGTGTAATATTTGAATGGAATGGGAGCTCAATGAGCTTGTTTTAATGTCCCATCCTCACGTGTTCACTTGGAGCTGAAAAGGCAATTCTAATTACAATCAAAAACGGAGCTCTGATATGGAACGATCAGTGTAGAAAAAATATTTTGTGGCTTAGAAAAGGCAACTTTAATAACAATCAAATAAGGAGCTATGATATTGAACGATCTGTGATCAAAAGAGTTTTGTGGTCTAGACTAACAGGCAATTTCACCACTTAACGTAAATTACTTTCATCGTAAATTGTTGTAAACAAAAATGGTAGTAGTATTTTACCTCCAAGAATATTTGGACGAATTTATTCATGAGGAAATTCCTCTAAAACTGAGCTTTTCTCTCCTCACAAAGGACATTATCATCTTATCTATCATACACGAACCTAAAAAATTCATAATCGAGAAAAATTAAACGACGCAACTCATGAATATAAAGCAGTCAAAGCGAAATTTTTTCAACAGTTCAGTCTTTTTCTTATTCGAGTGTCCATGACTTGATTTTTAAGCAAGAAGCTATTCTTTATTTGGATCGCCACGATGCAACTCTGACGTATACGCCAAGAAAACATTGATCATTATCAGAATTCTGTCTAATTAACAGTTTTTGTTGACGGGTTGCAGATTGAATGCGGTGCCGATTCAGGTGTCAAAAAGTATTTAACTTTTTGGGGCAGAACCAATTTTTATCCAAACAATTAATATAAATGTTGAGATATATAAAGCCTTCAATTTCTAAAGGGGGTATTTTTCTTGTTTTTCTCGTAGTGACTTTATTTATTATTTCTAAGAGAAAGCTATTTAGCAGTTGAAATTTAGAGAAACTCACTAATTTCTCACACGTATTATCTAACAATTCAAAATATATGCATACTCTCATATACATTTCGAATCGTTTGATCCTAAGAAGCGATCTCTTCAATGTCATTCTTCATCGTTTTGTCTTTTCTTCGTTACCTGCTAAACATGGAGACTATAACCAGAAATTTGTTTATGAAGACACGCTCCACAGCTCTCAAATCTGTTCAGTAATATCAAATAGGTGTTCATTTATGTTGTTTAAAACTGAACTTCCTCAGACTTGAACAGCTAAAGCAAGTGCGCAAGACGACGTGACAGAAAACTCAACCATAGACATGGAAAGTGCAATTAAACATTCCATTCTCATATATTTCTTCCTTTTTATACGAAAAAATCAGCTCTACGACTTGTAGGCATTTAGTCTATTTTCTTCGATCAGTGCAAAAAATCATTTTCTTCGTTACAGAAATCCCAAATATTTTCAAGAGAACCTGAAGCATTGGAGTAGAAATATCATCCCTTCCAAATTAAACGGTTTCGAACTTTACCAATACTTCTGCTCCGAACTTTGTCATCATAATAAACAAATTCGGAAGATTCCGTATCTCAGACGAAGCAGCCCGACTTGTTACAGACTTGCGTCTACCCAGACACAGAAGTGCGGGGCACCGTGTCCTGTGGTATCACGAAGTTCACACAAAGGCTAAATCAGAGTTACTGATGTTTACTGTCGTCTCAGGGAGAACTCTCCATTAGCTCAGACAGTTCGATTTAAGTATTTTTGATTCAGGGAATCATACTTCACTATTGATATCACAACCATACTTCAAATGTTATTAGGGGACTGTTTTATTTTAGTCTTGTATGAGACCCGAGGTATCTGTTCCCGAAATGAATCATTTACACTTTATTTTTTATAACAAAATTGCTATTGATTCCAGATAGTTCAGAAGCAATGAAAAGAATTGTGGCAGGACGTTTATTGCAGGACGATGGAATGAAAAACCATGCCAACTGGCTAAATAAACAGTGCGAGGTGGGATCCTCTATCTTTGTTACACAGACTGAAACAACAGTGAAGTCTATGGATAAAACTTTTTTATTGAAGCACATACTGTATTTCCAGCCTTTATTTAATCAGCAATACGAAGATGATATCTACACAGCACCTTCAAATAATGCGCCTGATGCGTTTCTTCAAGACGCGGACAACTTCAATAGAAGTATTCAATTCACGATGAGAACGCGAAAAGGTTTTCCGTTCAGAGACATGCATTTGTTATTTGGGAAGCTGATCACAGATTGCCTAAGAGAGTGTACATTAAACCGACAGCCATTGGGAAGATCATGATTTCTTCAGTTCATACTCTTCTCAAAAAACAAACAGCAAAATCTCTCTATGAATGAATTATATATACTATACATAGTTAGGAGCCATTTCAAGAAAAACTGGCTGTTTTGATGTAGTAAGTGGATTAAAATAACTTTTTAACACAATTCCAAAATCCAACTAGAAAATTTGTGCGTGCCTATGTTGTCAATCTTGTGCGCCAGGAAGCCAGCGATGTTACACAACATCCAACACGCTCTCAGCTCCCTGGCCTCGATTAAGTTAAGGGCAAAAAGTTTAACTAATTTCCAGGCCATTCAATGTCTGACCACGTAGCAAATTGTCTGAAAAGATAAAACAGCAATTAGACCACTTGAAAAATGCATCCAGAAATATTGATTTCACGGAGAAACTGGAAAGAAACTTTTTGCAAACTTGTTACAATGAACTAGAAGGGAAGCAATTTCCATCAATGAAATGACGAACAAGATTAAAATGTGGAAAAAGAGAACAGGGTGTTCTGTATACAAGCAATCAAAAATAACAAATTAACATTTGATTTTTGTGTATGATGTTCCTATTTCATAAATTCCTAAAATTCGATAAGGCTGGAAAAATTGCCAACATTTTTATAATTATGAAATATATCAACATATAAAGGTAATCGGATCAGTTTAATAACATCGAATCTTGATTTATTTCTTAATCTTGGTTGTTCTCGAATTAATTGCAGTTTTTGTAGTATTTTTTGGCTTAGCACCCACATTGTTCCCATGTAGACGATTGGAGCGAATCCAACGGATAGCTTAGGTCGTAATTGTGAGGTTTCCTCCTCACAGCGACTCTATGAGAGTCCATTGGGAACTTTGAAGAATTACAGTATAGAGATTCGGCTCAAACGAAAGTGAGACGTGTCTGGAGGGCACGAGGCTGTGCACAGTGTTTATCCAACATGTTCCTGCTTTAAGCATTTCAATATGCGTCTTTACTAGTGTTTTCATTGCTCATTAGTTGAGACAAACACCATGCTGTTACCTTGTAAGCAGTTGCTCTATTGCCACTGCATGAGCTCAGTCATGAATCTGTCACTCAATTAGCCGCAAGTTGACCACGTTCATGTTATTCGACCATCTCTGCTTTAAGCATTGCAGGCGCCATTAAGCTGGTGTTTTCCTCTGTTAACCCGAGAAAGTATTCAAGTCTTTCATCCCTCGTTCACACACATTCCAGAAAGATGCATCCAAATTTTTTCAAACAATGCTGTGTCACCTGTACGGTCCGTGTGCAGGGCCACAGTGTCTTTCAGACAAATCTGTACAAATTTGAAAAAGTAAGTTATTCTGTGACTCCTAAAATTTGACAACACTGAAGTGAATCAGTTGTTCTGCATTATAAATAGAGCCGGTAATTAACATTTAGAGTTTGTTGTACACACATTACGCGGTAAAACAGTCGAAACCTTCAGCTATCTGAAAATTTCTCTACCTTCACAAGCAAGGAGCTTATTTCTTCACAAGCAACGAACGAGGGAATACCGAATCCCACTAAAATGTCTTGCAAACACTAATCATTCTATGGATGAAGCCCAAGGTCTTAAGTAAAATGTTCATGTTCCAACAGGACTCAGCTCCCGCCCACACGGCCAGCAAAACCGTTGACTTGCTCTAAAGATCCTGCGTGAAATTCTGAGAGAAAGACTTTTGGCCTTCCAACTCGCCTGACCTGAATCCGTTGAATTAATATTATTGATTGCAAATTGACGGTTAAGCTCGTGTGGAGCCCCACATTAGCATCACTTTGGATGTTTTACTTTGAACAAGTTTTCAGCTTGTCTTTCTCAATTCAATGTCATTGAAAATGTTGGCGAGACTTAACCAGGAAGAAAGCTTTTGTAATTTTGAATAGTTCCAAGAAATCTCTTCTGTTGATCTTCTTCCACTTGAGAGATTTTCGTGAGTGATCCTACTTCCCCACCAGTATAGTAGTCCGGTCTTTCCTTTTTGCCTGTTGACTTGCAGATTTCTTCCTGTCAAAGCGTCATTGTACGCTATACATGAGCTGCTAAACAGTTATAGTTCAGTATTATCAATGTTTATCTACATGAAATTACTGAGTATTCGTTCCTCACACATATTCAGGTTTCACGGCTCCATGGAAGCTAATTTGTTTTCTACATTTCCTTGTATTGGAGAGTGATCTGGTTGTGGGCTTATTGCGTATTTTGGCTGCCACTTTGAGTTTTTGACTGGCACTATTTAGATGAATGATAATTACAATAAGATTTCTTGCATTCATCATTAAAAGGAATAATTCAAACTGTTGAAACATTTTCACGCCAGCAAAGCATCAGTTATCAAATGCAAAAGCCCTGCTGATCTAATAAATTTCATATTTATTTCTAATTCATATCTTTTCATTAGCGCAGCCACGGCCTGGGGTGAGACTCATGGTTTAATCTTGTGCCACACTGGGTGGTTTAAATCTTCATAACAGAAGACCCCTAGTTTTTATAAGTGCCCCGGGCACGTTGCATGTTTCGAGCCTTTGCAATCAATGGGTTAGGTCCGTCCTCTCATTAGCTGGGCCCAGAGCGTTCGACAGTTTCGGTGCATCAGTGTTTGTGTGTGTGCTCGAGGATCCAAAGGTCCTGACGATACGAGTACCGCTAGTGCTGCTACTGCAGCCACTGCTTACTTAACATTTAAAAATAAAATTATACAGACGCTCCAAAACTACATTATGTTATGTTCTATTTCGTTATTGAGTAGGATGTCGCAATTGTTAAATTTAAAAACCCACATGTACATTACGCTGCTTGCTCAGTTCCCGTGCGCACCTGGCCACCACAACTGTTTTTGCTCACAGTTGATGTATTTCATTTTCGTAAAGCAGCCGATAGTTCTGGGAACAAGTCATCGTAACACTAATGTGGATGAGAACTTCTCTTAAGAATCAAGTGTTTAACTAACTTACATATAGACTCTGAAAATCAAATTTCCTACAAGAAAACAAATGGCGAGTTCTGATGTGCCATACCTAAGAATCGATTTTCATAATAATGTTTTCTCTGCTTTCATCACTAGATGAGTTACATAGCAGATGTAATATCAGTTACATCACAAATTTCAGTTACAAGAGTACACTGTTTTTTTTTGCGATTGTATTTAAACATCCTTCTGAATGAGTTAAACTTATTTTATTTTACATGATAAACTGTGGCAGAGACCATTGAAGTGCTAGATAGATTTAACAGCTAGTATTGATGAGAGGCGTTCCGTACCGTGGGCCACCAAGACCACCAACAAACAAGACCGAGGTCGAGCAGTAAGAGACCCCGCCAGTTTCCAAGCGTCACACTAACAAGACCTGGCGATTGATGCGCCAGCTGACAGCAATCATGCACGCGCTCGCGAGACACGTTAATCACGACGAGCACTCTGAAGCGATGACTAAAAATGACGAGCAGGTGCGCACCGTAGGTCACCTGTAACGAGGAGCAAGTCTCTATGACCCCTCTGTTTAGTTGCGCAGGTCATCGTCGAATTACGGACTGATTACCCAAGTAATGAGTTGGTGAGTGAGCTAAGGGCGGCGGACGCTTGTATGATGAGGCTCTCACAACCATGCACTGTTGGAAATGATGAACACTTTGATGAAAATCGGACAACTCTTGGGTCGATTATTTTGGAACATAAAGTGAGGTTAAAGACTGTTGCATGCTCTAGAGTGGAAGATTCCACGAAAGAATCGATAACTTAGATTACAAATGAGTAGGTTTTACTTAACACTAGTTTATTTTGCTAACAAAGTAGATGTTTTGTAGTCTTTTCAGTCTACACATACCGTCTCGTGTACTGAGCTTTAAAGCTTCATGCTCATTTGGCGCGCATGCGACACATTTCTACTTGTTTTATTTGTGTTAGGAAAAGTCGTACATTGCTAAGATGAATTATTGAAAAGTAGAAATTGGGCCACCCTGAATACCGACAAATACTCTTACTAATTTAGCCGTGCTCAACGAAGTCAAACTCATTCATCAATTTGCAGTCCGAGAATTAAGTAGAAGCTTTTACCTGATCACTGGACCACCAAGGCGAAGAAAAGATGCATCCAAAATCATCTTTGCTCGTAAATTCAATGAAGATCAGAAAATGAAACGTTCCATCATTTCTCCACGTTTTTGTCTCACTCTTTTCCAGTTTTACAAAAACCAAAACTGAGACAAGACATGAAATGAGTGCACAACGTGGCACCACCGCACCAATTGTGTTCTATTTCGCACAGATGCGAGCAGAGCGTGCTGACGCCATTACAAGGAGAGATGCGGGCCTCACAATAGCACAATCAAGGACTGAACCCTTTCACGGAAATGTGCCTGCCATTGTCTGCTGAAAAGGCTGCTCCTTTTTCGGTTCCGCTTGTTCTCCTTGCTCTGGAAGAGACTCTCAACGCCCTCGACACACTCAAGCCACGCCACTCTGATCCTTTACTTGTATTTACATGCGAAAAACATTGTTTGATAAATTCATCCGAGCAGAAGTACTCATTAATTTTAAAACTCATCGAAAAAGAGCTTATGCAGCTACCCAAAAAGCACAACAGTATTGGTAAAGAAATTCAATGATGCAAGGCCGCTGAAGTGTAATTCTTGATGTATGTATATTGCTTCACTATCTCGATCATCCAGACCACTCCAGCAAACTCTTCCAGTAGTTTAACATCTTCCAGTCACGCAAATAATTTTTTTCCATGTCAGTCTTCTCGTTCAGCACCTTTGCAATGCTTCTTTCGAAAATGATTCTAATCCTCACATGAGCATAAAAGTAAATTAATTAGAAAAGTCTATCCCTGAATTTTTTTTTTCAATTTTGAAAATTGGGCCAGCAAATAATATTTTGCCTAGTCTTGTGTTCGGAAGTTTTGAAAGAAAGAACGCTTGAGGGTGACTCTTGATAAGCTATACATTATACTGTCACCAATTGGACACACTTCATTTGGCCCCGAAATTTATGACGCTCCGAGATTTTATTCAATGAACGTTGCAGGCTCTGAACACCGCATCTGAAGCTTCATCACTGTCTGAGGCTTTGATTTGTTGTGTTTACTTTGAGCGTCATGTACATTAGCCCCGGCTGCATCACCTAATGCTGCTCTAATGAGAAGCGTATAAGATTCAACAATTCTGCACAGGGGTTACTGTTCGAAATTTTTATTGGAAATACAAAATGCGGAGCATTTTACGAGAAAAGCAACTTGCGATTGTAATCTCGTACACAGTGCCTGCGAGGTTAAGTTAGAAGTTCGGCACAATGAGAAAGTGTTCGAGTTCTCAAGTCTTTTGAGCAGCCAATTGTAACAAATCAAAAGTAACATGCTGATATGTCTGCTGCTTCATCTCCCTTAAGAATCGTGATCGCGTGGAATGCGTGGAAAAAATTGATTAACGAATAATTGCAAATTGAAACTGTTGTCTTTAATGTGTAACATTGATAACATTTCATTGATAACATTTCATCAGCCCTCGGAAGTCGTCACATAATTCCGTAGTTTGCGTTTCCATCAAAAAATTACTGCCAGCCAACAAATGGAAGAGATATTTTGAGCTCTTCAGGTGGCTGTGCCACTTTCTTGTCCTCAAACTCAAAGTACTACGGCAATATAAATGATAACATTTTCTTAACATTGTAAAGGCTTTGCAGTTTTTAAGCGAAGTGAACTTCATCGGTCTTGAAAATATTCGAAATCTTTATGCACGTAGCTATTGAAATTTTCTTTTATTGGATTCCGGCAGCACTATAATTAATAGGAGGTAATTTGTTCTCTGGCGACTGAAGACCAGGAGAGCTTCACTTCTCTGCACGTCGTTATTTCAAATATTCCTTCCATCCATGGCGGCTTTTTTCATTTTTGTTGCCGCAGGAGTGTGACGCTCAACATAATCTCTGAGCCCATGTCACATTGAAACGAACTTTGTTTGCATACCGTCACTTGTGGGCAGTGTTTCATGGGTCAGCTCAGGAGTCGCTTTTGAGGTGCTGCAGTGCTTCTAGACACTCTTCTTAGCATCCCAATTGTCGAGTAACGTTGACGTGCTTATAAATGAAAGCTCTACATATAAGTTGAATACGTATATTGACGTATTAAAAGTGCTCATGGCAGGAAAATATGCCAATCTACGCACTCACATGATGCTCATTGCCAATTTAGAGTAGACTGAGCCCCAGCGCAAGACCAGTGTCCCGGAGTGATCACCAGCTTTTGTTTACACCGAGGGAATGTTTTCGCGGTCTTCAGCAAATCCGAGCAGCAGTTACGACACCTTCCAAAAGTGCCAAATTGCGGTCCCCGGCCAACATTGCGAAGCACAAAAAATTGCTTCGGTGTTACATTGCCTCAACTGTTTTCAATCGCAGAAAGTTTTCTTCACAGATTTGGTGCGGGTCAAAGTTTGGGCCGAGGAGGAGCGCCGCGTGACCTCACGCCTCCTTCGCTCCGCCCATTTAAGGGTCAAAGCCGTCCCGGCTCGTCAGTGCTCACTGGACTTTCATGGTGGTTGTATGTGTGCGGTAAGCGCGCGGATTCTGTTGGGGCATTGTTAGGCTCATTAAATAGCGGCGATTGGTTGCGGCTCAAAGTTCGCATGCTTGTATAATGTATTAAAAAGGTAAATTAAATTAAGCAAACAATAGATGTTGTGCGCTGCATAAAAAGTGGGAACTGTGACTGTAATTTTGAAAACTTATCAGACTCGCGCGTTTATCGAAAACGCTAAGTACATAACTTTGCACGCTGGGAAAGTATTCAGCTGTGGATTTTAACATCACCTTCTTGATATATCAATGAAAACTCTCGGCTACGACTTCTTTCTTAGAAATTAAGCATTTTGTTGTACTTCGAACACGAATGTGGTATTCAAATCTGGCTTTTGCAGATTTACTGACACTATTGGTCTTTTTAAAGGTATAATGCTCACTTGAATCGTAGTTCAGTAATACTTTTTTTAAATTTAAATTGTTATCGATTTTGGGGGTATTTTGTTTCTGTTTAATTCGCGGGGAGACGACGCGACTTTCAATTTCAGTACGAAGAAAAAACATAATTAGTGTCTACTAGATTTTTCGCGCACTCAGTTCGGCTGGGCAATGATGGTGAGCGTCACACATCTGTGCCCGCGCCACAATTATTGCACCGAAACACAGGCGGTGGCTGTACGGTGTCTCCGCTTAACGCGTTTCGTGCATTTGCGGACAAACAATTTTTCTCTCAAGCAATTGGAAATTTCTGATTGCTTGTTTTAATCTTTAATTTGTTTGACTAGATTGAGAAGCTTCATTTAATTTGAAATCAGTGTCAGAACTTCCTGTTTTGATTAGGCACTTACAGAGTAATCAGAATTACAGAAATAAATGAAAAACTACGCGCAAAATTGTAAAACTTGCACAGCCAAAATACACAGGTTAAAAAAAAGTTAAAAAACAGGTGCACAGGTTAAAAAAAGTACTTCAAAAATGAGTAAGTTTTATAGGAATTAAACTTTCGAAAGGTTTTTTAGCCTTGGATGATTATTTTGAAGATATTGAACAATTCAAATAAGCTTCCATTCGATGCTGTTTTAAGCAGAACCTAGTCAATCAGCTCCGGCAAAGCTGTAAATCCGGTGACCTTCATCTAGATTGATGTTAACTTTAATATTGCGTTAATTAGAGACCTGCACACAAACTTAGAATTGGATGTAACTTGATGCCGATACACTCATCTTCATTTGGCCTCATTTAGACTCAGCTTGACTTATTTTGGTCCACTTGCTCAAATTAACTCAGCTACATTCAGCCAAGCTCAACTCTCTCAGAGCATGACCGGCAGCCAGCAGTCGGCCCAGCGACTCCCCGGCTCCGTCAGCTCCCGAGACCGCTCCCTGGGCCGTTCCACAAAAAAAGGATACCCATCTTAAAACACTTGTAAACGAATGCCCTTTTGGAATGTTTGCGTGCGGTAGCATGTTTCCTTATATTTAACTTATGAGTAATGAAATGGTTTTGTTAAAAATTTTCGTTATATCGCTGAAAAGTTCTGTTCTGATATTAAAGAACTGTTGTGAAAACTGAAAAAAAGTGAAGTGATTGAATTCAGTGTTCTTAAATAATTTTGCAAGGTGGACGAAAAATGGAAAAGTTTTATTTTAGCAAAAAGTAACATAAATTGTTAATCTACAATATAATTCATTATTTAATTTACTCAACATATATTCTATTAGTCTTCAATACTAATTTATACGCTCACCATTCATCCCCAGATGGTCCTTCAGTCTTTTTTTTTGCGATGCTGGAAATTAACTTCTTCACTCAGTGCAATGCGGCTCAACAAGTTATTGGAAGTTTTCGAAAAGCATTTCTAACTCGCATAATGAGTTTGTTAACGAAATATACTTTAGTACGAACAAAAATGTAAAAGTGATTCACTGATAAAATTTGAGAGTTACTTTCCGTTGTGTTTGGCATTCTGCATTATCTCGCAAATAAACATGAAAGTAAATGTTATCAGTCAGACTTCGGTATTAACTAATGAAACTAGTTTTTATTTTATATAATACATTTTCATGTCATTTTTCTATAAATGACTAGCGTATTTAGACCTTTTTTACAGATTTCTCCCTGAACAATTGAGCAAAAAAAAATTTAGCTAGAATATGAAACAAATTAGAGTGAAGAAAGTTTACTGATGTCAATGAATATGTCGACAATTTGTTAAAGCTCTAAATATCACAACTAAAAGCAAATTAATAGTTTTTTTTATAAGAAAAATTTTTCTACCCTCCAATAATATCAGATAACAGTTGAGCTACATCTGCAGCTGCGCTGAAGCATTATTGTGACGTTTCAAAGCCACGAGCTTAGCAGACACCCAAACCGATGTGGCAGTCACGTCAGTTGTGTGCTGATTCTATGGATAGAATGCGCCAAGTTCTGGCTAGGAACATGTCACTGATTTGTTGAATTCCTTCGCTATGCTGGAGCCTGAACCAGCATAAATGACTAGAAAAGTGGTGAAAAAGTCAACTTCACTCTGTTGAAAGAGTTCACGACTGGGATCTAGAGCGTGCGTTGAGTGAAATGAGCTGAACACAGGACCACACGAACACGTCATTGCACAAATGTTGACAATTTTAAAGCACTATCAAGCGAAATTTAAGATATAGCTCTTTCTAAAACTTTAATAAATTTCATATGAAAAATTCATTTGAAATTTTCTATATTTTGTTCATTTACCTGTTAACCCTCGTCCCCCTAATAGCATGCACGGCAATCCCACTGCGCTTTTTCTCATTTAGACATGATCCTGTGATACATTTTTCATATTTCTTTTCGAAATTTCATAATTTGACGAAGACTTTTCGACAACTTTTTGACTACAGTTTTTTACTACATTTTTTGCGAGAGAATTTAGCCCTTAAGAATATCTTTCCTGTTATATGTGAAATTTAGTTTCAATTTGTTAAAGGTTGGCGCCAAATTATTTTCATTTTAGTTAATTATTGTAATTTATTTTAACACATTAACGACAAAATGATGTTCAGAAAATTCAACTCTTGACTTTTTCTTATGCATGAAAATTTTGCTCACCTCGCAAACCTGGAGGACTCTAAAGTTGCACCAGTATACATTTCTCTCACAAATCATCGTAATTAATTAAACCACAATTGAACTACAGGTTTCGGATGTGCAAGCCTCTGAACCATAAATGATACAGCAAGGCTCGTTTTGTGTACTTTGTTTTACTCGCAGCTCTCAGCTACATCGAAAACTGCACATCTCACCTGCTATGCAGGCTCAAGACTCTCGGATACGCAGATGTTAACAGATCGATGGCTTTTCTTAAATATGGGGAAACTTCTCTTTCCGCTGTAACACCGAGCATTGGAGTAATTATTTCAGCCTTATTTGATAATTTCACCCTAGCCCAATGTACCCAAAAACGAATCAGTGACGAAACTTCACAGGACAGGATTGGCCGACATTGAGAATCAATTTTCACGTGAGGAATACCACTGGCTGTACATGCTCTTTGAAAACGAGGTGCTTGTTTCAGAGTAAGCTATTTGGGTGAGTGAAAGCTTCTTAGCATGGGAGATACTTTAAAGATTTTCGTATTTATTGCAAATGTACATATGTATGCGTGAGGGGAAAATGCTTGTGTAAATGAGACGTATTTGTTTGCATAAAATTCTCATCCTGTAGGGCATCAATGAGTGGAAGGTACGTAGTTAAGTGAGATGTGCGTGTTGGAGAAAAACACACTTTAAAATAAAACTCTTTAAACAAAAAACTTTAAGAAAAAAATTTTGAATAGTAAGTATGTACTTGATAAAATGGAAGACGCTTACGTGATGTTAAAGTTCTGCACTCAATTTATGATGTACTAGGAAACAGACGCAACAAGATGCTATTTTGTACAGGCTTCAGATCCATGAACTACAATATGAAAA